>JAOEHQ010050975.1:0-19950 GCA_025447715.1 Asclepias incarnata | reverse complement strand
TATATATATATATATACTTTTCTTATAGCATTGTGGTAAAGCAATGGCTACTCAAACATTTTGGATTATATATATATATATCTACTCTTATTTAAAACCTATGGAACTCACCAACTTTATGTTGACACATTTTAGCATGTTTCTCAGGTAACTAAATGATACACTCTTTGTATGGGATCACTTTCCGCTGCATATCATACTTGGATCTTGGCTTGCCCTCAGACTTAGAGTTGACACATCAATTTGCTAAAGCCTCTGTTTACTATTTAATATCTTCAAATATTAAATAGATATTTTCAGAAACATTATCTTTTCAAACCTTGTAATATAAGTTTGTAAACTATATTATTTATAAATGTATTTTAAAACGACAACATTTTGTGGTCGTTCAGTATATCTTGTGTTGTGAAATCATATATATCACATCCCGTCTAGGGTGTCTAGAGCGGGTGTGACAGTCGTCGTCTTCACTCGTCGATTTTACGAAACAATTGGACGAGGGTGGCAGCGTATTAGCATGTGTATGTGTGTGTTAATTATATATTTTTTAATTGAGGATGATGTGAAGATGAGAGTATGATAAGGAGGTGGTAGTTCTTGGGTGTGTCTTGAAGAGAGGAAACTGATGTGACAGTCAAAACGAGAGGATGACGGCGTCAGGATAGGGAGAGACCTTATTACAATGAGTTTTTAGAAGGATATTGCATTTCTTTTTTTTTTCATAAAATATATTTGTACATTTCTTTTTTTTTTTTGTACATTTCTATTTTTTGGTAAATAGAAAAACGTTTATTGTCAGGCTTATTCTGCAGTAGTACAACAGAAAAAAGCTTAACAAAACCATGACTACGCGCTCCGCAAATCATTTGCTAGTCACGCTCTACAAATGCCTAACAGATACCTCTAACAAAATCACGTTTACGCACCTACAATCGCTTAATTACCACGCGCTATACAAATACTCTAACAGAATCACTTTCTGAAAATCAGTTTCCTGCAGGCCGCAACTATATATACGTACATTTTGTGCATGAATATCACGCTTTCACTCACTCTCACACTCATACAAATCTCTCTTCTTTCTCCCTCTCTCTCCATATCTCTCTTCTTTCTTTCACTCTATATCTATATCCTATCTCTATAATTCAATTCCGGCGAAAATGTACAGAGTAGCAAAAGCGTCGGAATATCTGGTGATCACTGGATTCGGAATAGAGGATATCAAAATCGCAAAGAAGGCATGGATATTCCCCGGCCAAACGTACTCTGTTTTCGATATCTCTCCGGTGAACTACACCTTCGAAGTACAAGCAATGAGTGCCGAGAAGCTTCCGTTCGTTCTTCCGGCCGTTTTCACAATCGGACCTCGTGCCGAAGACGGTGAGAGCCTCCAGAAGTACGCGAAGCTGATATCGCCTCACGATAAACTGTCGCATCATGTGAATGAGTTAGTGAAGGGAATAATTGAAGGAGAGACTCGTGTACTTGCTGCTTCCATGACTATGGAGGAGATTTTTAAAGGAACAAAGGATTTTAAGCAGGAAGTGTTTGAGAAGGTTCAATTGGAGCTGAATCAATTTGGATTGTGGATCTATAATGCGAATGTTAAGCAGTTGGTTGATGTTCCTGGACACGAGTACTTTTCGTATTTAGGTCAGAAAACGCAAATGGAAGCCGCTAATCAGGCGAAAATCGATGTTGCTGAAGCTAAGATGAAGGTATAGATTTAATCATCATGATGTTTTTTATTTAATTTTTGGATCATATTTTGAAATGTTGTTTATGTTTTGATTTGTGGCTATAAACAGAGTTAGATATATGATTTAATGATTTAGTCTGAGTTTAGTTTTGAGGTGTTGCTACAAAAATAATATGATAAATGATATTGTGATTTACTGATTTTATCTCAAGTTATATTGATGAGTGATATTGTGATTTATTGATTTAATATAGGTTATATTTTTAGCAGTTGCTTAAGTTTTGAATTATAGCTACATAAAACAGAGTGATATAATTGCTTTAGTCTAAGTTTATATTTTAAGATGTTGCTAATTAGGCTTGGAAATGTGGCTATGTAAACAGTTAGGGATGAAGGATTTAGTTCCATGGTGTTGCTACAAATATAATGTGATGAACGATATTGTGATTTACTGATATAAGCTAGGTTATACTTTGAGATGTTGCTTAGGTTTGAATTGTAGCTGCATAAAACAGAGTTATAAATGATTTTGTGATTTTAGGTTATACTTTGAGATGTTGGTTAAGTTTTTCTTAGATTTTGTGATCTATTGAATTAATATGATGAAGGATTAGGCGTATTGTTATGTTGCTGCTTAGGTTTTAAACAATGTGATCGATGATATTGTGATTCATTAACACTAAGTTCCATTTCGAGTTGCTGTTTACCTTATGAATAGTGGCTACACAAACAATGTATTGAATGATATTTTGATTTGTTGCTTCAATATGAGTCTAACTTTATGATGAATGATAATTTGATTTATTGCTTCTATATGAGTTTAATTTGGTGATTAATGATATTGTGATTTATTGCTTCGATATGAGTTTTACTTGGTGATGAATGAGATTGTGATTTACTGATTCAATATGAATTTAGTTGTGTGTTGTTGCTTAGCTTATAACTTGTAGCTACATAGACAATGTAAATATCTTGATGAATGATTTTGTAGTTTGTGGATTAAATATGAATCTAACTTTAAGTTTCTGTTTAAGTTTTGAATTGTGGCTACATAAATGATGTGATGAATGATTATGTGACTATTTTCTTGGAACTAAGTTAAATTTGTAGTTTCTGTTTAAGCTTTAAGTTGTAACTAGATAAAATGTGTGCGTGGTAAATGATTATATGATTTAACATGCGGTTTATTTTGAGATTGTTGTTAGATTTTAAATTGCGGTTACTTGATAAATATTATGAATGATTATGAGACTATAGATAAACTGTCTAACGATTGATGATTCTTTAAGGGTGAAATAGGATTAAATCTCCAATTACTACATAATCATCACTAAATTTGTTATCAGCTTGCTTTGGTTTTGAACTGTAGTTAAAACTTAGGAAAAACTGATGATCATTGATTTAGTTTTTGAATTTTGAATTTGAATGCATGATTTAGTGTGAAATGGGATAAAATCTTTGATCAACGCATTTTCATCTTACTTTGACTTAATCTAAGTTTAGTTTTAAGTTCTTAGGTATTGGATTGTAGCTACATAAACAGTGTGATTATTGATTTTGTGATGTAGGGTGAAATAGGAGCAAAGCTTCGAACTGGACAGACACTGCAGAATGCAGCAAAGATTGATGCAGAGACAAAGATCATATCGACACAGAGGCAAGGACAGGGGAAGAAGGAAGAGATAAGAGTGATGACTGAGGTAAAGGTGTTTGAGAATGAGAGGGAGGCTGAAGTGGCTGAAGCAAATGCTGAGCTGGCAATGAAGAAGGCAAAGTGGGCGAAGAATTCACAGGTGGCAGAGGTGGAGGCCAGGAAGGCGGTGGCGCTCAGGGAGGCAGAACTGCAGAAGGAGGTTGAAATCATGAATGCTTTGACTCAGACAGAGAAGCTCAAGGCCGACTTCCTGAGCAAAGCTAGTGTTGAGTATGAAACCAAGGTACATTACTCTATGCAATTTATACTATATAAAGCATAAACATTCTGAAACATATGTTAAAATATTGGTTACAAATCCATGGATGAACAGGAATGCATATATTCAGTAAGCAAATAACTAGACATTTTTTAATGAATTAAAAAGCAAAATGCAGAAATGTTGAACATTTTTATAACTGTTATTGATGACTTCTCTTATATAATGAAGGAAAAAGGAAAAATGCGGAGATTTTGATCATTTCTTTTTAACTATAATTGATGAATTTTATTATATAGCTACATGAAAAAGATGTAACGAATGTAGTTATCAGAGTCCGCGTATGTGATTAACGAAAAAAATTTGTTTGGTCATTTTGAAACACATGTATAGGTAATTTGAACTGTTTATTTATTTCGCTTAATTTGTTATTCATGTTCTTGATGTTAATAAAGGTACAAGAGGCAAATTGGGAGCTATACAAGAAGCAAAAAGCTGCAGAAGCGGCTCTCTATGAGAAAGAAAAAGAAGCAGAGGCTCAAAAGGCGATGGCTGAGGCCTCATTTTATGCTCGCCAACAAGTAGCGGATGGTGAATTATATGCGAAACAAAAGGAGGCTGAGGGTCTCATTGCGCTTGCCCAAGCCCATGGTGTCTACATGCGTACACTTCTTGAGACATTAGGAGGAAACTATGCATATGTAAGGGATTATTTGATGGTCAATGACCGAATGTATCAAGAAATCGCCAAGATTAATGGTGACGCTGTCAAGGGGTTGCAGCCGAAGATAAGCATTTGGACTGGTGCAGGTGGTAGTGGTGAGGGCAAGGATGGTGGTAAGGGCATGGTTGGTGGTGCTATGAATGAAGTTGCAGAGGTCTATAAGATGTTGCCGCCATTGTTGAGCACAGTTCATGAACAGACTGGAATGTCACCTCCAAATTGGATGGGCACAATTACTGGATCCTAGTTTCCAGTATTTCCGTAAGTACTTCCAAGGTCTTTTGGTTAACCACGTGATTAGAATCTCAGTATTTTCAAGGTCTTTTTCTTTTAAGCATGTGATTAGAATGCTTCGTACTTCAAAGGTCTTTTAGTTTAACCATGTGATTAGAATGTTTTGGTACTTCAAAGGTCTTTTAGCTTAAACAGGTGATCAAAATGCGTTTAAGATAACTCATAGCTGAGTTTAACTTGCACCATTTGATACTTATGATCTATCAATTGGACCAAATTGCACCATCATAATGCATCGCAATTATAGCAAATCATTTTTTTTGTAGCAGAAGTTACTTCAAATCAATTATATGAACAACAAACAAATCTTCAAAAGAAAATAGATTTTCATTATAACTTCGTATTCTGTCCGCATTTTATATGGTAACATCCTGAAGGTCATATAATGAGATGAAAATAGAATATAACTTCTCTATAAAATGCACTTATACGTTAGACCCGTAAATAGCTTCAATGTCAAACTCTGTTATGATGTTACCAGCTGATGGCGAGCCTGTGTTGTATTGAGGCAGAGGAAATATACATATAGTTTTGTAACAAGCACTGCAAATAGTTTATATGCAAGGCTTAAGGTCCCCAGTTTGGAATGTTTTGTGAGGCTTCGTTCACCATTTTCACAAGAGTTACCTGCCATTTTTGTAAATTCGTAAGAGGGATAAAGTAGACTCAAATGCAAACCACAGATCAGGGTGAAATTTGACTTTTCAGATCATACGAAGACTACTGAAGAAAACCTTAATTTCAAAAGTGATATGAACTGGTTAGCTTTTCATAAAACTTCGAAAACTACACACGAAGTAAACATGGACAATAACATGGTAAGGAATTTGTAATCCTTATCAATTGTGGATATGAAAAGTAATAAGTTTGAACTTGAAGTCAAATAATGGTGCAAGTCATAAAACAAAAGCTTACCACGCTTTCGGGGACGCCGGGTGGGGGTAGCGGAAGGTTTCTTGGAGGGTAGATGTTATCAAATGATCTTTTGTCAAATCTCCACTCCCCGATCTTTCCATACGTCAACTTCCCCTGTAAAATGGCTCAATGCACTTAAACAATATTACTATAGAAAAGCATTGTAATTATTTATTCTGGGGACTGAACGTCACAAGATCAAGTCATGGAAACACATTGTATAAGAACTAAGACGACTTCATTGGTGTCGCTTAGAGCAAACAAATTGGTCGTTTGGTTAGTTTATCAAAGGTCGGATAAGTAAAATCTAAAAATATGGCTAATATGGAAACAGGTCATATGAGCTGAACGGGTCAAAAGTCGCCTAAAGAGTACCTAAAATGGATAAAACCTCCTAACTAATGCATTTAATAAAAAAAACAGATCATTAGGTAATATTGTAATCATATATAACACATGATCAGTTTATAAACACACAAAACAAAAAAGAGGTGTTTGGAGTCAATCCGTTACACAAGCCACATAGTTTTCCTCCTCTAAAGTTGCCCTTTGGTCGAATTATTCTGACTATTTAATACCAAGAAAACTTGGTTAGCAGAAACAGCATACCTGCATATCATAATCGCATCCGTATGTGTAGTGTATTATGAACTTGTTGCCGATTTCTGTGTCCCATGGGGGCTATTGAATATACAGTAAAAACAAGAAAATGATCAAAATTAGTTAAGTTATTATTCAAGTAGATAAAAGAAAAACAAATCATCAAAATTTTGCTTTAACCCATGAATCCATAATTAATTCAAATCTTGCAGACAGAACCGCACGAAAGCGAAGTTCTTACACTCCTAGACGACACAACAACACAAAAGAGGTTTGTGACCCTAACCGAAATCTTCAAATATTTATAGTTTTTAAAAATGGAAAATATCAGTAACTTTGGCTTGAACTTTGCGAAATCAAACAACGTTGCATACATCATTGTAGATCGTAGATGTGCCAACCTCAACCCATTTACTATGCTTTCTGTTATCCAAAATGGGTCAACTGGAGAAAAAATATAGCTGAAAGGGGAAAGGGACAAACAGACTGAAAGAAAGTCACCCAAACTCTGTTTTAAGTGCATATATGATACAACCTTAAATCGTTTTATTCAAAGATTTAGATTATTGTTATAACAAGTTTGTTATTGAAATCTCACAATTCTCAACATTAAATTTTTTATAGAAATTGAAAAATGGAAAAAGGGGTAGTCAACCTAACCTAGCCCAACTCAATCCAGCCCGTTTTAACCCATTGCAGAGCCTGCCTATTTTGCCCCTTTAGTATATTCCAAGATGATACCGTTACAAATTTCAGGAGACGAAAAGAGTATATACTATAGTATGAAAATAATAACACAAAACTAATCAAACCTGGAGCATGAAGTCCTTATGTAAAATGTTGCCAACATCATGCAAAGCAGACGAAACAGCATAAGCATACCTGAAGATACCACCAATATATTAAGTGAAGAAATTCAAATCAGAAAGCATTAATACATTAAAGTTCTAGTTTCTTACATCTCGAGGACCCAACCAAAAGCCTTGTCAGCTTCAGGGTCTTTTTTCATCGCCAACGACACATTCATCCATGTGGGGGCTATCTTTTTAAGAGATTCCTAGACCAGAAACAAAAACATGAAAATTATTATATTAAAGAAAACCAAATTTTGAGTGTACGTATAAGTTAAGTACTTTTTATGAGCATAACTATATGTACCTTTCCAACAATAACAGGTGAATTTCCTATAGGATCAATATTGGTTATCGGCCCCTTATCCTCAGGGAAGAACTTTCTAAGAACGGGCTCGTATTTTTTAGGTTCAATGTAGAAGAATGGGAACGCTGCTCCAAGGCCGTCTCGAGACAAATTTGGTATCGGCTTTACAATAATATGATCAGGTTCTGACATCAATATATAGCTGCGTACAAGATAAAAACAAAAGGAATGAAGATTTATCTATTTATAAACTTATTACATAATGATGATAGTATTAGTGAATACGGAAACAATAAAAAATGATAGTTTTTCCGTACTCTTCCTGAATGTCTGCTTGTTGAAGCCATTGCACAAATGCCCAGGGTCTATTTAGAACAATATAACCCTGAGATATACCAGAAATAGACAAATAGTTAATAATGAAACTTCAGTTTTTCCACTCTGAACAAACTATCAAACATTAATTGATTTCCAAACCAAGATTTATCGAGCACAGATTCATAATAGAACTAGTTTGATATATCATTTTTAATGTCAAGAAGCCACAATATTTAAACTGGAAAATGCCCATTAGGTCAGTGAAACTAGTATCAATGATTTTGTTTTTGGTGTGTAGACACATAAATACATTAATTCCACACACAATAGAACATAAGTTGGTTCAATACATAAGTCATTAACTCCAATAACCAAAACCTATTCAATTTAAAACTAGAAGATATCAACTAATATGTATTTAGGTCAAACTTGTCGGTTTCTCGCTATCTGATTATACACCTTTACTGATTACCCTCAATAGCTCCATACAAGATTCCTAACTTTGACTTTGAAAAGTCAAACCTATCACCTTTAAAGTTAAAATTCATAGCAAGACATTGAGTTTTCACACTAAAAAGTTCCTTTTTTTGTAACATATCTTTCATCAGTCTTCAATGTACATATCACATTTTCCCCTAAATCAAACACTCATGTTAATTTTGAAAGCCAAAACTCACCTAGTTGACATTAAAAGTCAAAACTGGACTTACAACAACAATATCCGATCCCACCATGGGCATGCGTGGGGGAGGTGGGATATAGAGTTATAGACGGTCATAACTCTACCCGATATTGCTTCTAGGGAGACCTTTCGGCAAAAGTGTGTGAAAGTATATTACATGCCTATGTGTGCCTGTTGTAGAAGGAATCGAAACAACAATTATTTGCTGATATTAGAAATACACACAAAAAGTACCTAGTTGTGGTTTCTCCCTGTCTCAACATACACATATCCTAACCTCTCAAGAACAGCTCCCCATTTGACTTTGAAAAGTCAAACCTAACCTATCACTTTCCGAATTCACAACAAAAAACCAAGTTTCAACACCAAAAACTTTTATGCCTAATTTTATGCAACACATCTTTACCCAACTCCACAACTCACATTTCAAAATTTCCACAAACCAAACATTCATGCCTAATTTTAAAAGTCAAAACTCACGTAATTGACCTCAAAAGTCAAAATTTCACTAAGAAAACCTAAATAGAACAAGAGTCATTATCAATTTCTCAAAGATAACAAATACTCAGATGTAAAACTCATGAAAAACACCTGATCTGTACCAGCAGGCAATGGCTGAGCAACAAAAGTAGGGATCTCATCCATAAATTTATCAGC
The DNA here is from genome assembly GCA_025447715.1 of Asclepias incarnata. Lineage (NCBI taxonomy): Eukaryota > Viridiplantae > Streptophyta > Magnoliopsida > Gentianales > Apocynaceae > Asclepias > Asclepias incarnata. Next base: position 10,990 of record JAOEHQ010050975.1, on the reverse strand, counting down.
TTTACCAGAATGCAAGATCCTTGTAAACCCACCCATTTCACAATCAGTCCCACCATTTTTCTTCATTTTTTTAAACCAATAATACATAACTCTTGTTTGCCAAGTATTATAAACAGAATCAGAAGCAGTAACAGCAGTGTGAAACAATCTTTTCTTGTTGGTCAACGTTGACTTTCTGTTTCTTGGCATCTTGATTATCGGGTCAACAGAGAGAAAATCAACCCCTTGTGATGATGAGCCTGGGAGTTCTTGTTTTAGTGGAGCATTAGCTGATATTATGATGTTGTACGTGATTAATGCTACTGAGAATGTTATGATTAGTGTGAAGAAGATATTGCCACAACCCATGTTTCAAGATTTGATTTTTGTGAAGTTTTGTTGTTTTATTTTTTTACATTTGAGAATTGGGGATTTTGGGGTTTGGAAATATGAAAGTTTTATGTATGTGTATGGATGTGTTTTGGTTGTAATCCATGGTTGTATTGTATGTATGTATGTATGTATGTTAGAGTAGTTGAAGAATAGAAAAATGGCTGGCCCGACCAACTCCTTGGTTGGTATAGAATAAAAGATTAGTTTTTTAAACTTTGACTATTTGCACAATTATCTTAAACTAGGTATGTTCGGGTTGTGCATTGCGCGACTTTAATTATTGCGATTATATTTTATTGATGATATTTTATTATACTAGTTTACTTGATTTGACTCTACAGCCGCTTAATTGAAAACGATTCCATCATAGATATGTATAAAGTTTTCCATATCAAATATATTTATTTATTTAAATACAATACCATAACAACGATCAAAAGTTTGCATTATTAAATATATATTATTTTTTTTATGCAAGAAAATCAAAAACCATAAATAAACAAAACAAATTTATTTATAAAAAAAAACAAATCCAAAAGCAAAAGCAAATAAACCAAAGCATTATTACGATTATGTTTGTTATTGATGCGGTTTCGTTATGTTAGTTTACTTAGGTTGAATCCACAACCGTTTAATTGAGAACGACTCCATCATAGATATGTTTGCTCAAAAGTTTTTCATATGAAATATGTATTTATTTAAGGGCAATACCACAACAAGTCAACAACGTATAAAAATTTGCAATATCAAATATATATATGTGTGTGTGTTTATTTTGTGTAAAAAAACAAAATCCAAAAAATAAAAGAATTGCCACATGTCATTATCTAATTAGGACAAGTGACAAAAGGTTAATGGAAAGGGCATTGTTGAGTGTTGATAGCCCTTTCCTTTATATACATAAGATAGTTAAGAAGATATTTTGTGTAATAGTATAACATTAGTTTTTAAAGGTTTTTTTATATGGGTTAATACCGGGTACAATTGACTGCATTTTCATGGATACAGTTGTATGAAAAATTTTAAAAACAATTTACAGTTTGAACCTTTAGCATTTTAATAGTTACAAATCTAACTTTTATTTTTACCTTTGTAACATCTATTTTTTATGCAGCTAGCTGCACCAAATATTTATCTTTTTTATATTTTGTATTGTATTATATTTAATGATTGTCGACAATTTTTATTAGCTAATAATCGTATTTAGTGGCCTCTAGTGACACACAGTATCTATGGTAGTTGTCGTGATGATTATCGATCGTCACTGATGATAATAGTTTAAGAAAAGGAAGAAATGATGGTATGTAAACATTTTTGTTAAGTAAGGAAGAATTGTAAGGCAAACATAAAAAGTTTGGAAAAGATTATGCATCTATTGTTTATATATTTTGATACAATTAACACATTTAATAGTTATTGTACTTTTAGTCCAGCTAATACGCTTATGTTTATCAAAATGTAATGTTCGACATAATAAAATATGCAAAAAATATAATAAATAGAGCTTGTGTTCGATTTTTTATTTTTCTTTTCTCTCGGTGGTTTCCCTCACAATGATGAAACCCATGTTTTAAAAACCGGACCGGCCGGTTCGGTCGGTCGGACCGGTGCGCGGTCGAGATGCCGGTTTTTTAAACCCGGTTTTTTAGTGGTCCAGTTCATTGGTTCGAATCGGCCGGTTCAACCGGTTTTATATTTATTTATTTTTTTAGTTTTTTTTTTTGTAATTTTTATGATAATGTGTATACTTTAATGTTGTTTTTAATTGTTTGTAAACATTAAAATATATATTTTCTTTTGGATTATAACTATTTGGTATTATTTTAGAATGGATTGTAACAAGTTTAGTAGTATTTTTTTTTAAAAATAAAACAAAAATACCAAATGGTTGAACCGACCGGTTCGACCGCTCGCGGTTGACTGAACTTGTTAGTATGGCTTCGAAAGCTAGAGCTTGTCGTGTCTTCAAGAGAGCCGTGTTAAGCAAAAATTGCATCGAGGTACCCGTTGATAGATCGACGGACGAAGACGGAAAAACATATTCGAGCTTGTCGTAGCTTACTTAAACTAACTAAATTGTATTTTCAATGATATTCTTTCAGTTGATATCTAACACAAAACATTTTATATATTATTGCTAATAGACGATCTTTTAGGGTGAATAAATTTTAGATTATGCATTATTACTATGTATCCTCAAGTTATTTTAACTCAATTTATAATATAAAGTTTTAACATATGCAATATTAAAAATGTTTTTTGTTTTTTCTAGCCAAAATATCGTTTAGATAATAATTATTTTATTTGTAACCGGTTATATTTTAAATAAACTATACACTTCAAGGATAATTATTTTGTGACATTCATAATAGATATTCATGTATTTAATGACAAAAGCAAAGTGTTCATCTTTAAATATTAAAAGTATTATTTTAACGGTTTTATCTTCTCAACTTGATCACATAATACAATATTTCATTTTAAGTACAAATAAACTATGTAATTTGATTATATAAAATTTTACATTTTTTTTACAAGAATTTTACTGTATGCTTATAGAGTCTTCCATACTCAACACACAAAGAATCGTCATAACAATAATGTAAATTGTTTCTCAACATGTAATGTATATTAAAATATAAATGTATTTTATTACGAAAACTTAACATGTAAATAATTATATAACTTCAACCGCGAATAACGCGGGACAATAATCTAGTTAATTAATTTATAAAGGTAAGATGGATCAATTATTACTACGTACTATTAATAGTTTATGATAAAAGGAATATATGTTGTGAACTTTTGATTGACACATTGTTGTAACGCATTCATTCTTGAACTATTAATTATAGTTGTAGTTATAGGTGGGATTATTTCAAAAACCACATTGGGTTCGTTCTTGGCATCATCCATTGCAGATACTATTCATTTATTATTTGTTTTAAGTGTATTGTGAAGTTATCACAGGGTATTTATTTCCTTCGCTATCAATTTATTTACAAAGTCAAATGGATAGTAACCTGTGCTTTGTTCTTTTGTTAAGTTAAATTTAATATCTAATCCCTTATCTTTATCATAACTTTATCTTTGTCCTTAACTTTGTCTAAAAGTTTCCCTTGCTATCAACTTACAGAATGACATGAATTTAAATTTATCTTTGTCCTTAATGACATGTCTTCTGTCTGCAACTTTTTTTTAATTATCAACTTACATAATCGAGGGAATTGTTCATTTAAATTCTAAATTTTCTTTGAAAACCAAAGGACAAATTTCAGCCACACATTTCCTCCTATTTTCATCTCCTTCATAAAAATTTGTTCCAAGTATAATTGGAACCAGTTTGATAATACACCTCTAATACCGTTAGACCTTTGCCGGTAGCATCCATAACAAATCCAACTACTAAAATTTCATATCGAAACATGCATTATCATTACAAAATAATAAATATAAATAAATAATAATATTCAAAAGATGTATGACATTAACATATCTTGATTGTCTTAATGTCTTCTATACAGATCAACACCTGATATACAAGGTACAATCCATCGTAAATGTTTGCAAAAAGACACTTAGGAAGTTTGAACCAATGTATAAAATATAGAATCACATCCATGATGCCTTGTAAAAGGCTTGATTCGACTAATTGAAGCATTCTCAAATAATCAAACCCGTAAAGCAACATCAAAATAATGAACCTACCAAAGAAAACACAGCATAACCCACCAAATGTAGCACCTAATATGATGAGTTTGAGGCTTGCAATTGCTATGCATCGACTGGACGGCTATAATATGCCACCCCGGTCATAACTTCTAATCCTTTTGAAAGAAAATGCTCGTCATTTGACGCCCTCGTAAAGAAAAATTACGATGGCATAGAACGAAGATAACTACGGTAACCATCTAATCATAGTAGTTCAAAGAACTTGGAAATCACTTACATTACTAATCATTAAATGCTTTCTTATTCTATACTTTCCCAATAAACCATAAATCCCCTATACTATTCAGAGAAGTATCACAAAACTGATAGATACACCATGAGTACATAAGGGTATCTTAAACTTCAGATTGGGTCATATATATGACTTACAAAAGTGAAATTTTTAACGTATATCGCCCCGATTCCATCTTGTCCATTGACGGCAGCCTGTTCCCCTTTTGTCGCAATTGTATGCAATATCACTTTTCCATTGCTAATTCCTTAATTTACATATTACGATCACTGTCTTTGTCACCTGCATTGCTTCTTTTTGTGATTAGAGTTGGTGAGTAATTCATGACACTTTGATAAAGATTTCATATTATATAACAATGTCAATGTGCTTTTTAATTGCAAATCTTTTCAAAATGTTATACCTTTTGCGTTTGCTTTTCAAGACAGTCGAAGAAGAAGGATTGTTGTGCCAGTTTCGTTTCCTCTGATTAATAAACCAATTGTTGATCTGCTTTAACTGCAGGCCAGTTTCTTGTACCAATCTTGCCTTGTCTTCTTCCTATGCAACGAAGTGATTCAAGACCATTAGCTTGGAATAGTTAATTGATAACTGATTATTATTTAGAAGATTTAGATGAAGTGAACTTACCGTAGGGTATGGCCATTTGGCATGTGATTGCCACCACGATTTTAAAACAGAGGTGGTGTCTCCTGGCAGCTTCCCTGCCCTTCTTTTACGTAATATCTCCTCCCTAATGTCCACAATCTTCTCTTTGTAACCCTATTAACACAACAACAAAAGCAAAAGGTTGATTAAATCAATGTTTCAATATTGACCATCAACCATTTGTAACTAATTCAGCAACTGTATTTTGGCTTCTTGTTAAAACAAACTATCATTCTACCATAATTGACAACAAACTGTATTTGGGCACGCTGTCTTTGGCCTTTTCGTACAAAGTCTGTGATTGTTGCACACTGTAATTTTTATTTTTTAGTTATTATTTATTTATTTTATTTTATTGCAAATAAAATGGTGTTTTCATGGAACAAAAGGGTTGGTATGACAGTTCAAAAAGTTTAGGACTCATATAACACGTAGTCATGCAAATCAGACACTCAATCATATTCTTTACTGCTTCATTCATCCTAGATAAGTGAAATATAATTTGTTAAAAGAGTGGAATTATCAATCAAACATATGTATAGTACCTTGAAAAAGTAATAAAAGACGAACTTTAAGAACTAAAATCCATTTCACTGATATCTAGCACTGATTAATATAGAGTACGAAATAGTAATACTGAAACAAAATGTTGTCAAAGAGATGTTTCATTTATTTTCAAACTAGTTTTTGCATGTATGGAAAGTTGGATAAAGGTTCAAACATGTAATTTTAACAAGGGTCAGGTCAGATTGGCCCATTAATGTTCTTTTTTCTACAACTGTTATAAAATTTACAATATAACATTTTATATATGATTACAAAAATTGTTCTATTAAACGATAAAGGTTGAAACCGTTTGAATTTTTAAATAATCACTTTGGATAACTTTAAACCCAATTAATAGTTGGGTAAGTTTGAAAATCGGACTCATTTGACCCATTGAAGTCGGAATATAACTCGAAGTTCCTCATTTTGAAGTAAACGACTTAAAATTATAATCTAGTTGACCACTAAATGGGTTTTATTTCTACTAGCTACTAAATAAACACGGCTTAGGCCTGTTAGTCTCACCTGTTTCAACTCGTGCTTTAGCTCTTGCCTCACACGCTCCATCAATGATCTCTCACTCTCTGTTGGAAGGCCGAATCCCATGCTATCATTTCCATCAAGACCCCCATCATACAGATTGGCATCACTTTCAACTTGATCTTCATCATCATCTGACATTGTTGCACCTGTCCCTTCTCCAGGTGACACTCCTGTTACAGAAAACGATTAAACAAACTTTACGTTTCATTTAACAAAAGCGTAAACTAACAAAATGAAAACTCAGATTAACAAGCCGTTTGGAAAAAAAAAACTCAGATTAACAGAACCTTGATATATCACCTGTTAAGCTTTGTAACGACTGTTCAATCTCCCAACACGCCATGACAGCTTCCATTGCATGAACCCGAACATGTTGTTGTAATTGTTCTTTGAAAGAACAAAGCAATAGTACATAATGAGTCTGCATTGCAACATGGGAAATCCAAATTATGTTTCAAGACACTAAATTTGTTTATCCAAACATTAAAGCTGCGACATGATACATTTAATGGAAATGTAGCATAAAACAAGCATTACCATGAACTGATCAAGCTCCTTGTCATCACCAATATTACCATGTCCTGCAAGACCCGAATACTTTGATACCACATTCTGCGATTGCGCAAGCTGTGCATCAATCCTCGGCAACTGATCCACGGGCGTTGCAATTCTCAAACACGACACATGAGCCGACAACAACTGCTCATACAACGGATGTGATAACACCTCCGCCTTGTACCTAGCATTTTGCCAGTTCACCGCAGATGCATCACCGCCGCCATCAACACTACCACCACCCATCTCACTCTCCCCAATCTCAACCCCTCCATTATTGTTATCCACCTGTAAAGATAGTCAACACAAGGATCATATAGCCTGTGCACCTATATCACCTAAAGGACTATAGACACCCCAAATTAGTACACATTGTTCAAACACTAAAATCAAGACACCCCTATATTAAAGAAAAGAGAAATAGGTCAAAAGTCAAAGCTAATACCTAGTTGTAGGCTTAACAGAATCCCACCAATTGTTTACATTCTTTATTCACAATCCCTAGAAGCCTATACAGAGTCAATTTACTTCAATATAGTACTACCTAGTAGCTTTTGTGTATAACTTATTATTTAAATAACAAAAATTTTGTCATATATACAACTTCTGGTTACATATACCTGTTGTATGTATGTATGTATGTATATATATTTTGTTGTGCATATATATCACCTATCCATATTAAATTAAGTAGAATATGTACAAAATATACTTTACAGTTTACACATAGCATCAACAAGTAATAAAATAAGTTGTAAACAGTACATGTTACAAGTCTATATAGTACGCAATTTTTATATATAAAGTATTGTTAGGCCCTTCCCTATGTGCCTCGTCTTTATGCTCGTCCTTCTCATCATTGATGGATGCCATAGGCACCATTTCGTTCTAGCTGTTCGTCGTCTTATCTCGTCTATTTTTCGAAAGGTTTGGACGAGTGTCAGTGGGGCCATGCGTTAGTTTAGAAGAGGTCAAAAGAGAGAGAGAGAGTGGGGGGTATGGGGAGTGTATGTGTGTGTGGGTTTATAATTTTTTAATTGGGGATGAGATGATGATGTGGGTATGATAAAGAGGGGGTAGTTTTTGGATGTGTCTTGGAGAGAGAAAGCTGATGTGGCAGTGATGACGACGTCAAGATAGGAAGATGCCTAATTCGTACAACCTGTTATGTACGCATATAAGGATAAGTGGATAACTAGCCTAAACTAATTACAAGATATTTATAAAATCTTAGCTTATGGATATTTACAAGATATGTACTAATCTTTGACATATATTAGAGGCATATCCGTGTAATGTGGCGGCGAAGGTGTGGTTGTGTCGGCGACTGGTGGTGGTGGTGGTGGTGGTGCTGAGTGGTGTAGATAGTTGATGCAAAAGTAATTGATGTAATTGAGGTAGTGTTGAAATTTTATGAGATATGCGATATATGGTGTAAAAATGGTAAGAGGGATAATATGGGTTTTTTTAGATATCCAAAAAATCTAACTTTCAACAGAAGGTCTACAATTATTATTAAGTACTAGAGGGGTACCCGCGTAATGCGACGGCATCAGCGGCGGTGGTGGTGGCGGCGATTGGTGGTGATGGCGGCGATTGGTAGTGATAGCGGCGACTGGTGGTGGTGGTGGTGGCTGCAATTGTTGGTGTTGGTGGTGGTGGCGACGCCGAGTGATGTAGGTAATTAATGTAAAGGTAATTGTTATAAAATGAGTAGTGTAAATATTTTAAGAGAAAAGAGATATATGTTGTAAAAGTGGTAAGAGAGATAATATATGAGTATTTCACGTATCTAAATTTTTTGAATTTTCAATTGAGAATTTTTATAAAGTATTTTAGATATAGATAATCGGCTAAATATGCACCACTCTTATTTATCTAATGAACTCAGGTTGCATCATTTTTTTTCGTGACAATACATACATGATAAAATATATTTTGCATATTTTAGATTGAAAAATATTTTGTCGTGTAAAAGTTAACTACACAGATAGATGGTCCATCTGGTTTTGTTTATATTTCACCAATCATTTCTAACTTTTTTAAAATTACACCGACAATCCCTACTTTTGAAACTTGTAACACCAATAGTCCCTATGTCCGTTAAACTTAACCATTGTCTGTTAAATCTATGTAAAAAACTTATTTACCGACGGTGATGGTGTTGGTGGTGGATTGTGTGTCTGAGTACAGAGAACAAAAGAGGGGTATAAGATATATTGAGATTATATAACTTAAAATTTAAATAAAAACAATAATTTTAAAAAATCATTCTCTTGTATATTTTATAGATCTATTAGAAATTTTACATATTTACAAGTCAACGCATATTGTTCTACGATCTTATAATCAAATTAACTATAATCAATATACATTTTTTTTAAAAATGGAAATGGATAATAGATACTTCATAAGAATTTTAGAAACTAGAAGATTGTTGAATAATAATTCATATAGTTCAAAAGTCAACGTTTAGATCCAGCAAAATATAATTAAATTACATTTCATACTTGCAAAATCAAACACAATAACAATCACTTGAATACATGAAGACTTATAACAACTGAACAACAACGTAATATGAATAGTACGTAAATACAATGGATCGATCAAGTGCTGTCGCCATGAGTAACAGCTCCAAGGGACACTGGTTTATCAGCTTCATCTTGAACTGACTTGACATCCGACTTCTTTGCTCGTGGATCGAATTGATCATGTGATGGTGCTTTTTGTTGTATCGGACGTTGAAACGATACGGGTTTATTACGAGTGTTGTTGTTGGATGAAGTGGATGAGCCAGGCTTCCACATGGCAGAGAAAGATGGAGCTTGATCAGACATTTTGTTGTATTGAATGTGATGATTACAAAGCGGCTGATCAGGATATGGGTTATATTTATAAATTAAGAGGAATACATACATACATATATACATATATGTATTATATACATATATACGTAATACTATGGCCCATGAAATGACATCACCTCTCATATTTATTTTTATATTATTTAGACTAGTCTTAATACCCGTAAGATGTATGAATTGACTATGTATATCGTACGATTGATTTTATTTTTTAAATAAAATAATATTTGAACATGCATCATCACATGCATTTGGTCTATTCAATAATAGCCTAATAGCGAAACACATGTATCGTAAAAGTATTTGTAACCAACTCACTTAGGTGGGTTAGTCATCATTACACCATTGAGGGCCTGTTGTCTTGAGGAACGCAGGTTCGATTCTTGTATAAGGCAAGACTGAGAATGGTAGCTAACCATTGATACAAAAAACTCAGCATGGGGGTTTTCGTAGGTACCAATGCGGTACATGGGATCAATGAGTTCTCATCGATCTACCCTTTTTTTTTAAAAAGTATTTGTTAAAATTTAATATTACTTTTAATATTGGTTATGGTATCTGTAACACCCCAAGATTTAAAAGTAATAAAATAATCTACATTTGTAGTTTAATCGGAAATAAAAGTTCCTAGTATTTTATTTTGAGAAAGGAAGATATATTAGTTGGAACTTTAGTGGATAGCGGGTATAATACCCAATTGTTTTATTCAAAACCGGACATAAAGTCCTTCCCCCCATACCTTGATGATTTCTTTTCATCTTCCACACTCCATCCTTCCATCTCCATTCTCAATCCATTTCATTTCTTTCTTTCAATTTTATACAAGATCATAACATCCATCCATCCAAGAAATCAAGTTCCATTTGTTAGTAATATCAAAGTTGAAGATTATGTGTATAAGTGTGTGTGTGCCGTGAGTTGAAGAAGAAAAAGGAAGAGATTTTGGTGGCTTTCATCATTCTAGTTTCTTCAAGGTAAAGATTATCTCCTTTCGTTATTGATTTTGATTTAGGGTTCATACAACCTAATTTGGGGGTTTTTATGGAAAAGAGGGATTATGATGTTTTATGATGGGTTTGATCATGAGATTACTAGCAATAGTGTTATTGTAAGTGTAATGGGTTAAATGTGGATTAAATTGAGAAATTATGGTAAAGATCATGTTATGATATTATGAAAAGCTAGTAATATGATAAATGATGATTTGAGTAAAATCCCATAGTAAAATATATGTAAGTATTGTTATTGAGTTAGTGAGTATGTTTGGTAATAATGCTAGAAATGAGCATATATGAGAAAGTATGTTAAATGATCATTTTGTTAAGTTATGGAAAGCTAGTAACATGAGATTTCATAATTTGAGTTGTAATGAATTAGTAATACTTGATATAGTCAAGTATGGAAAATGATGATAATGGTAATATTGGCTTGATGGCCAAAATGCTAAAATGGTGATTTTAGTAAGTAAAGTATTATAACCATAGTGAAATGGTAA
>JAOEHQ010050964.1:0-19951 GCA_025447715.1 Asclepias incarnata | reverse complement strand
GAATAAAAGAATGAGGATTAATTAATTCATTAAAGGTAGAATGGTCATTTCGCATTGTGTAATTTTCAACAGGGGTGAGATAATCTTTATAAGATAGTATAGATGGTATTTTCATGGCACCTAAAACTGTCACTTGAAAATGCCTCATAGCCGCATCTCGCAGACAAAATTAAACACCTTCTAAATTAATACTGTTATACATCTCGCGCGCTATAAACCGTCGCCGCTGTAATGCGCGTGTCTCCTACTAAATATGTAAATTTTCAATGATTATCCATTATTTATTAGACAAATAATGCTATTGTAGTGACCGTTAGTTCATATGGGATAAAGGATTGACTTTTGAGGTCAAATGTAGTGACCGTTAGTTCATATGGGATATTTTTTGCATTTAGGTTATTTGATAGATACAAACTTCTCAACAAGCCGTAACTAATGGAAATTTGTTGGTGTTCTTAACTAAATATGTGAATTTTCAAAAGGGTGTTGATTTGACTTCAAAAATAAAATTATACAAAATCGAATGAAGTAATGTCTTGATCCATAACCTATTAGTTTCATACAAGGAATTCAACTATAATATGTGCTTCTTGGATACATAATGCAGTTATGTTCGATTTGCAGTAGATTATTTAGGTTTTCACATTATATGTGTCCTGCAATGTTTGTGCTAGATTTGAGTTATGACATGGTATCTTTGAAATTTTGTGTATGTATGTAATGATGGGTCTGAAGATGGAAGGAAATTCCAGTTTGGAACGGGTGAATTGCCGTGCAAAAGGCGGATCACCTGGATTCAAAGTGGCTATATTGGGTGCAGCTGGAGGCATTGGTCAGTCGCTTTCCATGTTAATGAAGATGAATCCCCTGGTGTCGGTTTTGCATCTTTACGATGTTGCCAATACACCTGGTGTTACTTCTGACATCAGTCACATGGACACGAGTGCAGTGGTAAGTTTATTTCAAGTAATCCCAGTAATGAAACACAACATTGATTTAATACAGTTTGTGAGTATGTATATTATCTGATAAGATCATTCTGGTATTTAGGTGTGCGGTTTTCTTGGACCACAACAATTAGAGAATGCACTTACTGGCATGGATCTTGTGATCATTCCAGCAGGCGTCCCTAGAAAACCAGGAATGACAAGGGATGATCTGTTTAACATCAATGCAGGAATCGTTAAAACCCTCTGTGAAGGAATTGCCAAATGCTGTCCAAAGGCTATTGTCAACGTGATTAGCAATCCTGTAAATTCCACAGTGCCAATTGCTGCAGAGGTTTTTAAGAAAGCTGGCACATATGATCCAAGACGACACTTTTGTGGTATGCAATATCTGGTTATGTTACCATGTTTCATGCTCTATGCATAACTTGTGATATTAGAAGTTTAGAACAGTATGATCGTTTGAGATGAACTAATTTTAATTATTTACTTTATAATTAATTTCTATGATATATATATATATATATATATTTTTTAATTACATCGATCTACTTCATACTTTTGATATGTTGTTTATTTAATTTATATGATATCTTTTACACTTAATGTTGCCAGGTCCTGATTATTATCATGGGGGAAGACAGATCACAAACCACATAAACTTGTAATTATCTTTTATTTTAATATCTATTTATTTGTTATTTTGAAAAGAATAAATAAACAGGTAGAGCAATGAATATGTTAATTTATAATTTACTTTTTCCTTTCCTGATAAAGAGCAATGAATATGTTATTTATGTTTTTTGATCATTGATGAAAATTGAAGAAAGAGGGTGACAATGTCATCTCGGTCAAAACCTGTGAAGAACAAAGGCTAATCAACACCTCCAAGATATCTCATATTTTAGATCTATCCTCTGAAGTTGTTTGTTGTTTAAAAAATCTCTATCCTCTAAACCTCCAAAAAGCGATGAGTGTAATCTATTAAGCTTTCTGGAGTCGTGTTTCAGCTTCTTGAATGTTCTTGTGCAAATTTAGATTTTTTTTTATTTGTGTGTTGATCTTGCAGCTCAATGAAATCTTTGTTTCAAGTTATTTTTCAGGGGGGACTTGTAGATGAAGAGGACTGGTGTCATTGAACAAACCTGTTCCTTCATATTCAGAATGCACCAACCAGGATTCAATGGATTTTGTAAGTATCCAGTTAATTGTCATTTATATGCTATACTCCAATTCTTGCACTTTTTTAGGTTATTTTTTGTTACTTATATATATTTGTATGCATATGTTCGATGATGGTGTAGCTGAAGTAACTTAGAGGGAGCTTGATGATATTGAAGATCAAGATGAGGGTATAAATTTTCTCGCATTATACTATTTTAATTATTATTTTTTACTTAATTTGAACTTTGCTGCAACGCTTGGCTTTGAAATGCTGGTATGACTGTCGTTATAGAGGTATGTTAGTTGCAAAGGATAAAAACAGACTTTTAGAATCATAATTAAGGATAAAAACAGACTTTTAGAATCATAATTATGTTTCTTTAGTTCTGAACGAATATTATTTAAATTTTATCTTTGTAGTTTGTATGTAGGTAAAACTGGAAGACCCTATTGAGAATATTTTTGCCAGTGTGTCAACATATGTTTTTCTCGAACAAGGCCTAATCACATAAGCTGTTAAGGTATTTTATATTTATTGAAGTAGATGATCATTTAACGTGCTGTCATTAGTAACTCATGAGGCCATTATTGTAAGATGGTGCTACAAACTCGATTCGAATAACAAGATTGCTGTTATAGATGAGCTCCAAGTTACAAGTTATTTTTTGGCGTCGTTACACGTACTGTCATCTAGAGATAAAAGAAGATAAAGCTTAGAAGTAAAAAAAGCAAATCGCTAAATACCCATTCTCTTTGTCATTTATAATAATAGAGAAATAAAAGAAGCAAATGCTAAAAAAGAAGAAGAAAAGAACATGTCTTTTGTGCTGTGAGCTTTTTAATTTTTAAAAGATGATGCTAAACACATGGGTTTTATGTTGAGAATCTGAGTGAGGAATACGTGACCGGCTATGAGGATGTTACTCAAATTCTGATCAAGGTAAGCTGCAAGATGCTATCTGTAGATGATCAAGTTATTGATCTTCCCCTCATTATAATTTAAGGTTACTGGTGTTTCTTTAAACTAAGATAAGTATTTGATTTCATCATCTAAATTGCTTGTTATGCAGGGACTCTCCAATAAAAAGGTTGGAGCAACAAGCATAAACTCTAAAAGTTCAAGATCTCATATCGTGTTTACATGCGTCATAGAGTCTTGGTGCAAGGTAATATGAATTTCAAAAGTAAATTGGCTTCTTGTTATCTATGTATGATGATAATTAACTGAATTTAAATTATTTGAAGGGACCGTCCAATCACTTCTAAACATGCTTTGTTACAAGCATCTGAGTTATCCTATTTGATACTTTTATATGTATTGAGTTTCTGAATCTTTGCCATAAAACTGTAATTTATCAGGGTACTGCTTCAAAGCATTTTGGTAGTTCAAAAACAAGCAGGATTACCCTTGTGGATCTAGCTGGACTCGAGAAGAACAAAGCCAATGATGCTGGCAGAGAGTGTGTCAGGGAAGGAGAGTTTGTGAGAAAGTCCATATCACAACTTGGGTATGTAATAAATAGGACTCCCTCTCCTGTCTCAATTTTTATGATATTACGGGATTTTGAATGTTTGTTTAATGTTACAACTCTATATATAGTTAATATCTCATTTATAATTTTAGCATAATCACCCGTTTTACATTGTGCAGAAACTTGGTTAACTTGCTTGCTGGGACAAACCAGACTGGACAAGCTAAGGACATCCCCTATAACAGTTCCTGTCTGACACATTTGCTGAGAGAATCACTAGGGGGAAATTCAAAGCTTACTGTTATATGTGCCATCTCCCCAGATGACAAGTATGTTCACTAACCCCTTAAATTGATCTTTAAGATCAAAGAGATGGCATGAGTTAATTGTCAAATTATGTGATGCAAACACTCACCTGTATAACTTTCTTGGAATTATAGGTGTTCTGGTGAAACAATTAGCACACTCAGATTTGGACATCGGGCAAAACTTATACACAATAATCCGGTCGTAAATGAAATAACTGAAGATGATGTGAATGATCTTAGTGATCAAATTCGTGAACTGAAGGTATAGTGTTATCTAATTAATAAAGATATTTACTTTATGATTTGTTTAATAATAATTAACGGGGTTCCAATGTTATCATTCCAGGAAGAGCTAATAAGAGCAAAAACGGATGCTAGTTACTCCATTGGATCTAACACGAATTATAAAAATGGAAGTGTACGCCAAAGCTTGAATCTTTTGAGAGTAAGCCTTAATCGTTCATTGATCCTCCCACAAATAGACACTGATTTGAAAGAAGAAGTGAATATCGATGAACATGATGTTAGAGACTTGCGTCTCCAGCTTGACATGTTAGATACTTCATGTGATGAGGAATTTCAAGAAACCTCTGAAAGCAGAGGCACACGCTTTTTCTCAATGGGTGGTGACGGTGACTTAGCAAGTGAACAATATGCAAGTTGTCAGGAAGAAAGCGAAAATGAAGAAGTTGATTCAGAAGAACCTGAAATCGACCTTAATATTCAGAATACTGTTGCAGACACAAATGTTCTTGATAACCTTTTCATCAGCGCAGGCAGGCCTTCTGATGCTTTCAATGGTCCTATACTATCAGAATCCCCAAAAGTTGGGAATGTTATACGCAAAAGCGTGGTTTTTTCATCAAGTCATTTATCAACCGGTCAATATAATGTGGCAGACAGTTTGAAGTTCAGCTCAAATGTATCACATGAACCAGTAAAGATTAGTGACCAAATCAGGTCCTCCTTACGATCAAGCAAATTATTTGGGGGTCCCACTGAATCTTTGGCTGCCAGTCTTCAAAGAGGTCTAGAGATTATTGACAACCACCAGCGGAACTCTGTCTTAAATAAGTCATTGGTTGCCTTATCGTTTGATCACTTGGCCACCAACACAAAGGATGCATCTGTTCAAACATCTACAGACGGGTCATCAAAGAGCACATATATCTGTTCTTCTTGCCAACAAAGAACTTCTAGTGATGTCCAAGATAGCTTTAAGACATGGATTGTCGGAAAGAATATTCCAGAAAACTCAAATGAAGTAAGGATGGACTTTATACTATATTAGCGTTTTGATTAATTTTGAAGCGTGCCTTATTAAATATAAATCGTCTTCTGTGTCAGGTTTCTGCAGAAACCATGAAGAAAATGAAAGATCTTGAAAATCTATGCACGGAACAAGCAGCAGAGATTGAGAAGTTGAATAATTTGGTGAGATTTTTTTACAAATATGTTTTCAAGCAAACCAATACAATATTCAGGAATTCTAATTATTAGCTTCGTCTTCCAGGTATTGCAATACAAACAAGAGAAAGAAGGTGAAAGATCACCACTTGATGAGCTCAGAAATGGGAATGTATCACGTAACAGTGAAGCAACGGTCAGTTCACTGCTCATCAAATTGTGAAATACCACATGTTTAATGGTTCAGATTTTACTCTCATTGCTCTAAACACTAAACACTATGTTTATGATATCTGTACAGCTTCTGAGATGGAATGAAGAACCGGAGATCATAAAAGAAAAATGCGAAATAAGTCAGGATTACCAAACCATACCTTTCGATACTACTGAAAAGGAATCACTTCTCCAAGAAATCAAAATGTTAAGAAGCAAACTTCACTCACCTTCAGAACTCTCCACAAACAAATCAATGGATAGGCTAAGAAGATCATCCTCTCTTTTGTCACATTCCCTCCAACTAAGAAAAAGCGGTGCATATCCGAAAGGAAATGAAAGTGATGAAGAACTTCAAAAAGAAAGGGAAAGATGGATGGAAATGGAGAGTGAATGGATTTGCTTGACTGACGAATTAAGAGTTGACCTTGAGGCCAACCGCCGCCGTGCTGAAAAGGTGGAGATGGAGTTAAGATTGGAGAAGAAATGTACCGAAGAATTAGATGATGCACTCATGAGATCCATCCATGGACATGGTAAAATGGTGGAGCATTATGCTGACTTGCAAGAAAAGTACAATGAATTGGTTGAGAAGCATCGCTTGATTTTGGAAGGCATAGCAGAGGTGAAGAGGGCAGCTGCTAAAGCTGGAGCTAAAGGTCATGGTAAGCGGTTTTCGAAGTCTCTAGCTGCAGAACTTTCGGTTTTGAGAGTTGAGAGGGAGAAGGAAAGAGAGTTGTTGAAAAAGGAGAATAGAAGTCTTAAAATTCAACTTAGAGATACGGCTGAAGCTGTTCATGCTGCCGGTGAACTTCTTGTTAGGCTGAGAGAAGCAGAGGAAGCTGCTTCTGTTGCACAGGTACTACTTGCAATTTTATTATTATTACCGAATTCTGTTATAAGTATGTCAACGCGAGTTTTGACTCTTAACCCATTACCCAACTCGACTGACTTGTCCATTTTGCCACATCTTCGGCCTTCACGTTTATCTTTCCATGTGTGTTCCAAAACAGTCTGAAAAAACAATGTTTCAGAAAGTCAATGACTTATCTGTCAGTTGGCATTTACCATTTTATTTTATTTGGTATGCAGGAAAACGTTGCAAATATTCAGGAAGAGAATGACAAGTTAAAGAAGCAAGTGGAGAAACAAAAAAGAAAGCACAAGATGGAAATGATTACCATGAAAGAATATCTTGCTGGGAGCCGATTGCCTGACTCTGCATTGAGACCTTTGTTCAGGGAAGACTCGGATGTCAAAGCCCATGACAACGAAGACGACGATGATCAGGCATGGAGGGCCGAATTCGGAGCAATATACCAAGACCATTATTAAGCTCACCCTCCCTCAGCGTTGCATTATTATTGTCTATTCGCTTCTCCTTTTTTTTTGTGTTTTTCAAGATTATTAACAAAATTCATCATTGTTTGTTCTTGTCAACCACCACCCATAGTGGTTGGTTGGTTTACAACAAGAGCTTGTTTATTGTTCTGTTACTTTTTTAAAGTAACATGTACTGATTTTTTTTCTATTGCGATGACTTATTAAGACATATGATTATTATTATTTTGATCGATGGTTCCTTTTTTCCCCTTGTGAAACAAATCACTTGATATGCAGTATCTTCATCACCATTTCTTTATCCATACACCGTCACTGTGTATTTTATGGTGATCATTACATTGTGTAAATTGCTTGAGCAAATAATTAAATTTGGCACTTTGTCAACAATAAATGAGCAATAAGTCACTTGTATTATTAGTTTGGCTACTAAAATACATACGGATCTCTAATTTTGTTTCTCAATTTAATTATTTAAAAAAGAGTCTGGTTTTTTCTTTTCTGTTTACGTCATCACTTGTACTAATACATATAGTATGCTTTCTAATTCTGGTTCTATATTTAATAATTTAAATGTTTAATTATTTAAAAAAGAGTCTGATTTTTGCTTTTTGGTCCAACTATTTACACCGTCAACACCACATCTTTCATCTACGTCAAACGGATTCTTCCAAAACTTTAAATTTTTTTGGGGAGATATGAATTGAACCCATGACCTTTGATTTAAAAAGAATCGTGTTAACCAACTCTCCTAATCAAGGCCGGCTTAAACCTTTTTGGTGGTTTTAGACGTGACTTATTTTTGGACCTTTTTGCAAAACCCTCATCCTTTATCTTGCGTTGAGATGTTCAAAAAATAAAAACTAAAAAAATTATAAATGGCCAAGGTAATTTATTTTTTTATCTACTTTTTGTATGTTTAAAAAAATGTTTAATATATTTATATAAAGTTTATTTTTTTAGTTTTTTTATTTATTTTAAAAACAAACTTTTTAACCAAATCTTTATATAAGTAATATATGCATTTGGAAAAGTATTAAACTTTTGAATATATATAAAAAGTTAATAGGTGTGCTACTTTGTAATTGGATAATATGTTTTAAAATTTATAGTTTTCGAAATAAATCAAGACCATCAATATTAAAACTATTACCATATTTTTAAACTTTTTCAAAATTAATACAATGTTGTTTTAAATCCAAATTTTTAATTGTCAGATTTCATATCCAAAACTAGCTGGAAAAAAAACTCAATAATATTTTGCAGTTCAATAACACTAAAATTTGGGGCCTTAACTATTTGGAGGCCTTAGGCAATTACCTGACCCATCTATACATTTGAGCCCAATGTTTTAAAAACCGGATTTTTCGTCGAACCGGCAGTCTCACCGCTCCCGGTCGGACCGGTTGAACCGACCGGTTCGACCGGTTGGTTATTATTATTATTTTTTTGTTAAATTTTTAATAAAAATGCTACTAAACTTGTTACAATCCACTCAAAAATAATACCAAATAGTTATAATCCAATGAAAATATATGTTTTAATGTTTATAAACAACTAAAAATAACATTAAAGTATATATATCATCATTAAAAAAAAAATCAAAAATTCAAAACCGGTTGAACCGGGAAAACCGAAAAAACCGGCCGGTTCGAACCATTGAACCGGACCGCCAAAAAACCGGGTTTTAAAAACCGGCCTCCTGACCGCGAACCGGCCGGTCCGGTCTGGTTTTTAAAACATTGTTTGAGCCGACACAACTTCTAATGAAAAGTTGATGTTAAATTTATTAATGTGTATTATATTTCTAATCTCTAATATATAATAAAATAGAACCTTTGAATCACCAATGAAAGAGTTTAAATCGTTAGATGAGTTTTAGTCATAAAATTTTAACCCTCATATCAAATGGATGATGTCATCAAATCTAATAATTAGTAAATAACACACTTAATTCTCCCACTTTTATTTTTTTATTTACAAATCTTTCATTTAAGTTTGTTTATTATTTGAATTATGAATTTTTGTAAATATGTTAGTATTAATTTAAAAAAATTAATCAATACTGGATTTTCAAATTAAAGTTATTTTAAAGAAATGATTATGTAATTAAAATGAAAGAATTTAATAAAATTGATATGTGTTTATTGATCATAAAATATCATTGATGAATATAGAATAGAAATATATAATGTAAAAGATTTGGAGCTATTAGTTTTCAGATTTAAGATTTGATCATCAATCATGTCAAGATTTTTTTTACAAATTTTTCTTCGAAAGTTTCAACATTCTTCATGGCATTAGGTATATTGAATTTAAATTTCAAAATCATAGATTGTATGTCTT
This sequence comes from Asclepias incarnata, assembly GCA_025447715.1. NCBI lineage: Eukaryota > Viridiplantae > Streptophyta > Magnoliopsida > Gentianales > Apocynaceae > Asclepias > Asclepias incarnata. The sequence continues at coordinate 10,753 of JAOEHQ010050964.1, read as the reverse complement.
TTTTTTATTAATGCAATATGTCTCATATATTTTTGATTACTCATTTGAATGGTTATAAATCATCCTGTTAACTATGATTAAAAATACTTTTGAAAAAGTAACATTTATAATTTTCACATTTTAAAAATTTCACTATCGGAATGTATAAAAATTTTGTTTTAATCACCGCGTATTACGCGAGAAATAAACTAATATATCTTCTAAACTATAACTTAATTTTATATAACTTGTATTTTATACCTTTTAATAATAATAATGAATTTTTTGTTAACTTATATTTTATACTTTTTCATAATACACATAAAATATAATATAAATTATTAATAACTTAACTTTTTGTTAAAGAATTTATTTATTAATACAATTTGTAATTTATCAAAACGTTGTTAAATTTCTAAAAGGATACTTGTATGACATTATTTTATATATTATTAAACTCCTTTGCGAGACTGTAACGAATCATTATAAATATTATTAAACAATGTTAAAAAAATATTTAATACCGCTGAATTGTCCGGATTCATTTTTTATGTATGAACATTTTTTTTAATATCTAAACTCATACGACACCGTTTCATGTCAAATAAGTATAAACTACCCCAACTAACAAATATCCCCAAACCCCCATTTTTTTTTTATCTTCTTTAACTTGACTAGGGTTTACTACTTTGTAACCCCCTCCAAAATAATAAAACAAAAAATGGCATCAACACCACCGGCGGCCGATCCAACAAATTCCGATTCCGACAAAGAAATCACACCGACTACCACCACCACCGCCACCGTCACCACAATTACAAACCCTAATTCTGAACTTAATCTCACTTCTTCAGATGCCTTGGCAATTTCCGGTCAATCAAGTCCACCATTAGTCTGTCTTTTCCGGTTTGTCGGTGACTCTGCTGCCGGTGCAGCTATGGGTTCTGTTTTCGGTTATGGTAATTTATTATATATTATATAATTTATTAAATTCTTATTTTTTATTTATTTATTTATTTTGTTTATGGTGTGTAAATGTTTTGTGAATGTATCTGGACAAATTAGGTATTTATTTTATTGGGTAATAATTCTTTGGTGATATGATTAGAAGTAGTAGATGTTTTTTTTTTGTATAATTTTCGTGTATTTTTTGAATGGGGTGTTTGGATTAGCTTAGTTTGGCTTATCTAGGTGTAATTATCTTATTGGGTTTGGAAAAGAGGTGACGTGTCACATTGTTATTGGGTTGGGAAGAATTGTGAAGTGGTGCAAGGTTTTTATTTTTATTTTTAGTATCAGGTAATTATTTGGTGGCTAATTAGCCAATCACATCTTGGCTGAATGGCTGTTATGTTGTGTGAGTGGTCAGTAAGCACACCTAGACTAATGTGTTGTAAGCCTGTGGTGTTTTAAGTTTTATCTTATCACACCAAGGCCGTTAACTACACATGTTTGAGTTAATGTTGCTGTAGATCTTCTGTTATGTAGAGATTAAAGTTTACGAATTGTAGGAGTGTCAACAAGAATTAGTCTTAGTGGCTAGTCAACGAATCACATCTTGGCTGAATGGCTGTCATCTCTTGTGAATGGAAAGCTCACCCAGATTAACACCTTATAAGCCTTTATGTGTAAGTTTTATTTTTTTTATGTGCAAGTTTTATGCTGTTATGTGTAAGTTTTAAGTTTTATTTGGTGGCTAATTAGCCAATCACATCTTGGCTGAATGGCTGTTATGTTGTGTGAATGGTCAGTAAGCCCACCTAGAATAATGTGTTGTAAGCCCGTGGTGTTTTAAGTTTTATCTTATTACACCAAGGCCGATAACTACACATGTTTGAGTTAATGTTGCTATAGATCTTATTTTATGTAGAGATTAAAGTTTACGAATTGTAGCAGTGTCGACAAGAATTAGTCTTGGTGGCTAGTTAGCGAATCACATCTTGGCTGAATGGCTGTCATGTTTTGTGAATGGAAAGCTCACCACGATTAACTTTTTATAAGCCTTTATGTGTAAGTTTTATGTTGTCATGTGAAAGCTAACTTCACTTGTTTGAGTAAAGTAACCTGGGTTTGTTTTAAAGTAGAGATGAAAGTTTGTGGGCTGTGCCATACTGCCATATCAACGAGAGCTTTTTGGTGGCTAATTAGCCAGTCACATCTCAGCTGAAATGCTGTCATGTTGTGTGAATGGTCAGTAAGCTCACCTAGATTAATGTGTTAGAAGATGTTGGTTTTCATGTTTTAATCTTTTTATTCCACATATGTTTGGGCTGTAAAAGTTAGATTTGAACTTGAAGTCAAGTTGCCATCATTATTTTTGCAATCTAACATGCTTTGACAAGATTTATGTGGTGGCTAGTTAGCCAATTATATGTTGTGTGAATGGTCAGTAAGCTCATCTACATTATTGTTAGCTGCCTTTATAGTTTTACTTTTAGCAGTTACTATGAATATTTGAATTGCAATTCTCATGTATTCTTCTATTTAGATAAATCACTTTGTTTACCAAGTGTTTTTAGCAACATTCAGTGTTAGTAATCTGCTTTAGATCCACATAAGAGGTTTCGATAATAGATTATATAATTGTGGAATTGGGTGTTTCGCTCGCCTTTTCATATAATTTTTTTTTTTTTTTTATTTGTTCATGTTATTATGTGAAGCTTGGATTGCAACTTTTGAATTCTATGTGGGATAATAATGATTTGGCATGGTTCTGATGTTTGGCATTTTTTTTTCTGGGTCTTAAGGTTCTCAACTGATTAAGAAGCAAGGGTTCAAAGGATCCTTAGGAGAGGCAGTGTCATCTGCTAAGGTAATATTTTTACTGTATGTGATTGCAACTAGACATCAGCTTTTAGATGTTGTTGATTGAAGTTTTTCTTTCCCAAATTAAATTAATCTGATAGATTCAATTTCCTGTTATCAAACTTTTGCAGTTCTGTCTGGAGTTCATAGCTTGGTTGTTTGTTTCTTAAAGAGGCTTCGTGGGAAAGATGATGGTACAACATCTTTAATTATACGGCTGAATTTTAAGAAGATTAACGTCATTTTTATAACTTTGTTTCTCCAGTCATTAATGCAGGCGTAGCTGGATGTTGTACTGGTCTGGCTCTAAATTTTCCAGGTAAATGCATCTTTTGAAGCATGTAGTTTAGTTTTTTTTTATAGTTTAATCTAAATGTTTTGTGTGGTTACTTTTACGTATGAGCTCGTACCGCTAGCTCATAAACACTTTGCCTAATTATGTTTACTTTACTTAAACATGCTCACACATTTATACATTATTAAATGTTTTGTGTGGTTACTTTTAGCTAAAAGAGTTGCAGAAGGAAGTGAAGTGGAAAGGTACCCAGAGCCTAAATCATTGTCTAAAAAAGCAGTGCAACTTCAAATGAAAGACCTCCAGTTTCTCCAACAAAATAACGATAGTTGAAACGATAGAATTGGTATAGTCATAAAATATGGTTTAAAAAATAAGGGAAGTACTAAGCATTAAATGTTTATCTTCTTTTCCTATGCTTAAGGCACCATAAGCCAACATTGGGACTATAAAGTATGGTTTAAAATCAGTATCAGTGGACAAACTCATATTCGAAGTTATAAGCATGTACAAAATCATTTGATTAATAATTGATTTTAATTATTTAATATTAGTAAATTCTTGCCATTCTCAAATATTAGTAAATCCTTGCCATTCTCAAATGTTAGTAAATCCTTGTGGCGAGCTATGGTTTGGTTAACTTGGAAGGCCATGAATAAAAAGATATTTCACAAGAATATATCTAACCAAGAGAATTTGATGTTATGTAGTAAAGTTGTTAAATTTGAAATGTTAGTTGTGCGATGTTGTAAATTTGGTGTTTCTCTTAGTGGGTCCGAGTATACATGGAATGGCTGGTTTTTATTCTTTCGAGTATTAATATATGTTCCTTCATTTATTCTGCTTAGGTGTTAAAAAAGATTGCAGATGATATGAAGACTGGATGTCTTGATTGAAACCATATTTACATGTTTATATATTTACCTTTCTTTATTCTAAACAGAAATATACTAAAATACTTAAAAACATTGATTACATACATTCAATAAAATGGTAATGTTTAAAAAATTCAAAATTTAAGACGTTATGTAAATGTTTTATAAAGTAGTATAGATTAATAAAGCCTTTGTGTTCCATTTTGAAAATAAAATCAAATAACGAGCAATAACAATTGTAGTGGTTGTTTTGTTTTTATATCATGCCTTCTTTCTCATCCAACATAAAATGTGATAAATGATCCTCTACATCTCTCTTTTGCACATCAACCTTGCATCTTTTTCACAGATTTATCATGTTGTTGGTTATTATTATTATTAGAGTTAATTACAAGAATCGTCCCTATCTTACTAAAACGTTATTAAAGTCATTTAAGTTATTTTTTCATCTTGATAATTTGTAACTTATAATTTGGCAATTTACTATTGAATATAGCACTGTAAACATTATTAAATGTATATTGACTTTTTTTTACCACAATACCTTTTTATAACTTATAATTTAGCAATCTACTATTAGATATAACACAGTAAACGTTATTAAAGTTATCCGAGCTACATTCTATAAAAAGTATTGAAATATTTAATAACTTATAACATATTCTCCCAAAAAAAACCCCATACCTTTTTTTGATTAATAAACTTGCCTATATTGTATCACACTTCAACATAAAACGTAAAAAAAATTGTAACTATTTTAATTTGTAAAACGTACGTATTTTTCAATGTCTAACGTCAGTCCGTGTAGTCACACGGGTGCTCCACCTAGTATCTCTCTATAAACTTCAATAATATCAAACATATCCAACCTAAAATCAAAATATCATACATAACCAATATAATTCTTAAAATATTATATTTACCAATTTACTTAAAACAACTTAAAATCTGACCAGTGCATCCTTCTTGGTTGAACTTCTTCTCCATTAATGATAATACGGTACATCAAAGTTAAACGTTCACTTGCGCTAATTAAACGAGACAGTTACAATAGGGGCATTAAACTTGGGTGTTACAAGTCCATCCGACCCAACTAAAAGAAGTTTTGTTCCTATTTGAGATACCAAATAAATGTGAGATACTTGATGCCATCTTAGAGTACTTTCTTTCGGTTTAGATAAGTTCTTGACCTAGCATAACCCGAATCAACATAGTATTTTCTTAGATAGATTGGTGAAATTGGAGTACTTTCCTTCGGCTTAGGTAATTAAGTTTTGTACTAACATAACCCGAATCAAATGAGTATTTTCTTAGGTAGATTGGTGAAATGCCACAACTAGTTCTATGTATTAGAAGCCAATGTTTGAAACAAGTTACAGGGGATATAATTCAGTGTCAAAAGTTAGTTTGCTTATTCAACTACTTTAGTTGAATGTCAGGGTTAGAAGAATAAATAGCTATTAATGAAAGGATAATAACCACTGTGAGTGATTAGAGTGCACTGAATGTATAATTTGATTTTTGAGTTGGAAATGGAGCAAGTGTTCAAAGAAATCTTTAAGTAGGCAAAGTAATATATGAGTGTTTGTGATGTGTAAGCAGGACAAGCACTTACTTAACTATCAATCAAGTATTGTAGTAAATATGCAAATATTTCAACTTCAGTTTGGAATTGCAGCCCCAGATAATCTGAAAAATACTATCGACGTAATGTACAGTGTAAGATTGAAGAGTAATTAACACTGGATACCCAAATTGGTGATTAGGTTAACATATTGGAGTTAAACCACAAACACCTATACGTAACAAGTTTGAAAGTGATTGTTAGTCCAATATCTAAGATATTCATATATGGTTCAAAAGGCAAATGAAAGCTAGCTTAAAGCGTGCCACGCGAGATTATCTAAACATACTTAAATTAATTTATGCACAATGACACAGACTAGCACAATGTAGCACTGTAAAAAAAGTAGTCAAAAGGTTTTAAAGTTATGGTTCCATAACAGCAGATATATATATATATGTTCTAGTACTCTCTTAAATGTCTACCAAAACTGCACTTTCGAAAGCAACATTTCAATTATTATGCCATAAGGTATCTACATGGATTTATCTAAGATTAAAGGCGTGTGACGGAGAATAGAGAGCTTAGGATGAAATGTGAACAAAATCAAGTGGGATGTTATGGCATCTACAAGATATATATAGCTGTCATAGCTAGAAGACTAAATGGAACAAACGCTCTTAATATATCGATACGTTGTAATGTTTCAGAACAAAACAATATCACGTCTTTTTAACGATCAAACAAATCAACAAGCACAGTGAGCTAAAAATACAAGAGGTGCTTCCTTGCTGACCGATGATGGTGTTAGTGTTGCCTTTGGATATCCCTAATGGAGGCCACTTTGAATCATACCCTTTGACATATATATTGCTAGTTTCACAAAATGGTGGTCCAACCATTCAACATTATATATAGTGGAAAGACTTTGCATAAAGCTATTATTCTGTTTATGAAATGCCTCTAATGAAGCTATGTGGTATGCCCATATGCAAAAATGAAAATGAACCATTTGGAATTGGACTGGTGAATATGGCATATAATATTAGACGATAAAAATCTTCTCTCGTACACATGCTTCTTATTCCACAAGACTTCCCTACGTGATTATTGCAGGGTATTTAAAAAGGGGGAAATCCTTGATCCGCTCACATTTCACCTCTAAAGGATATTATTATGTACTGAGAGCGACTTCACACATCTTTCACACTGTCGAATGATGCAGTATCACACACATCTTATTCAAACATATAATTCTTGGTGGTATGTGCACACTCCTCAAGCCAAGTTTATGGAACTCGCTAATCACTCAAAACACATTAGAAATTGTATTTGGCATCGCCTTGTCCCCTCTTCACCCGCGATAAGCCATTCTCCATCGCGCTATGAATATCACGCAGGTTGGCTCCCCCACTTTCTCTTCACGGGAGCCATACCGAATACCTTAAACCATTATGATCACTTTTGATCAAAGGTAAGTAAATTTTTTTATTTTCCTTCACAAATATAAGTTGATCAACTAAAAATGTTCAAGTACAATAAAAGTTGTACCCGTTGGGCCGTTGGCAATGGGCCTAGATTTGTTTGTGTAATAGTGTAATACGGTTTACAAGTTGGACTCTGTTTTTTCCCGTCTATGGACCACTTTATTCTAGTTTGTTTTTTGAACAAACACTTTATGCTAGTTAGTAGTTATCATATGAAATAAACATCCATTATTTGCGTATTTGCATAATTTGTAATTATTTTGTAAACTAATCCTTAAACTGATCAAAACAATCATTCATGTGATAAATGAGACGTGTTTTATAAGATAAAAAAACACGAGTAAATATGTAACTTTATTCTTCATATTTGTTGACATTAATTTGTTTAAAACTCATAATCCAAAACTCCATGAGTAAAGGTGCTAAGTTGCTAACCTTTAGCTCAAATTAACCTTAAAACTCGACGCTCAAGTTACCGAGTCTTCAGATTTAAGCTTAATCCCGGTTTGGTAAATAGTAAATGTTATTCTTGAATGTTGAAATTTTTATGCTGTTGTGGGTAAAACTTCATCTCACTGATTTAGTTCAAAAATAACTTAATTATCTTTATAACTGATCATATATACATTGTCATTATTTATATATATTGGATTAGTCCATTTGTTAGTTCTATTGTCATTATTCAATGTGTGCTTCACATGTGAATACAAGAGGATTGTCATATAAGAATGTGCAAAACTTTCCCATTGACTATGTGAATGCAGATTTGCCCCGTTGAAATTCCATGTATTTGAAAACAATGTAGTTGAGTTATTCCAGTTTTTTAAAGGATAGTAAACTTACATATAATGCATATAGACATACATGACGGTGTGTCAATAGTCGGTACCTTTATATTATATGTATGTTCTCCAAGAGAGTCTAGTACGATTTATATACTAGCTTTTTATCGAATAAGGCGGCAGCTCACGACTACAGGGTTTTCCATCGTGGCTGTCAAGGGCAGATCTTTTAAGGGGGCCCCGGCCCTTCCGTTTTTTCGCTCAGTAGAGTAGTTTTATCCGTAATTCGTACAAAAATATATTTTCCATAGTGTTATTTCTGGGTCCTCATAACCTTGGGCACCCCTAATTATTATTTTTTAGTGTTATTTCTAAATCCCGTTACTTTTAACCCTTTCTGTTAAATGGGTCAAGATCTGCCACTTGTGGCCATTGGTGATACTGGTGTATAGAAGAGAATAACGTGTGTTTTGTAACATTTTCTTTATGTATAAAAAACAAAGGATGATCGAAGTGTAGAGTGTTTGATTCAGATAATCAGCACAGGATTAAGACATTTTGTGTGGATTTTAGGGTCTATTGTAGTTTATGAATGAACTGGGCAGTGGTTAGTAAAATGTAAGAATATCTACTTGTCTTCAACTAGATATGCATACACAACACAACACAATACAACATAGATTTGTATAGAATTATGTTCCGGCACTTCTCTGTAGTAACGAACAATATGGTGCAAGAATTCACGACACGGAGTGGTGTTCATGATAATGATATGGAAAAAAAAACACCACCTAAATCAAAATCAAACACACGCCGTGATGCATAACACTAGGCTCCATCTCCAAAGCCATCACATTGAGCCATTACACTCCCTAACATGGTATTCATTATGTGATAGGTCTTGTGATTTGTACCGATAATGGATTGATTATTATCCTTATATAATAAACCCATCAAAGTACCAAACACCATGCTCCTTAAACCATCTCCGGCCAACCCGGAAACCAGTTTTATCCATGCTCAATTTTATGCAGTCACGGTAGCGCTGAACGTAACAATGAACCACTTTTTACCTCAAATTCTTCAGTTTTATATCCCAATTTTGTAATTCCACTTTTTATTAAAAAAAATCATAAAAAAACTTTAAAAAACAGAAGAAAAATAAAAGGATAAAACCAGATGCTTAAAATTATAGCCGTAAAACTGAATCCCATAAAAGTGATCATAAACGGTTGATCTAATGGTATAAAATTGAGATTCAGCGTCATGACTACATAAAACCGTCCATAGTGCGGGGTGCGGGGTTGGAGATGGTCTTAGTCGAATACTGGTTTCGGTTAACTATAACTGCTATTAATGGCACCCATCATCAAAAACTGCATTTCACAACTGCAATTATCATCACCCTTTTTTCCAAATTTCACATCAAAGTAGGGTCTAAAATATTAATTTAACTTCATTTTCTAAAAGTAAAAAAAGAAAAAAGAAGAGTTTATATATGGGAAAAACATAAATGCTTCTAGCATCAAAAAATTCATCCTCACAATCTTGCACCCACATGTTCAATTAAACAAAAAAAAAGCTTAAAATTATAACTAGGGCAGCATGCTGAGCATGCTCGCCATCCCCTTTATATATATATGATTATAAAATTATAAAACTTGGCTCAAAGTCAAATCTCTTTTTGTAAAATGCAATAACAAGAGTCTAGAACCATTCTCTTTAACCCACGTATCTCACCTCCTCGTATCTCGCTAGTAGACAGGATTGAGTATCGTTGTTTTCTTTCATCGTCTTAACAAGAGTCAACTTAAAATGAAATTTTTTGATACTTGGTCTTTGTCGAAGAATTACAGTCTTCAGAAAACACCCTTTTATTGTTAAACTCGCCACAACTGTTGCCAATAATCATAGTATGTGTTAAAGATTGTTGAGGTAGTAAATGGTTGACACGTGGCAGCGGTGGGATCACCAACGGCGGCGACGGAATCTGGTACGTGTCCAACGGCGGAGGTGGGTGGTGCCATTGTGGCAGTGGTCCCACCAGTAACAGATTCTGTAACAAAGGCCCTGCTTTCATCACTGCTTCTAAAAATTTCCCATTTTCCGGCAACCCCTTCGTCGGAATCACAATCTCCGGCGCCGAAAATGGGATTTCGAGGGGTGGTGAAGAAACAATGCTCTCTTCACAATCTGAGGAAGAAAACCCATAATTTGTAATGGGCTCATCTTCAACGGTTGAGACGCCGGAGTACAGGGGAGGTGTGGTGGTTTCACGGTGGTTGTGATGGTCAAGTTGTTTTTGGAGAAGTAATTTGTCAACAAGGAGAGATTGGTAATTTTTTCTTGCTTCATTTCTTTCATTAATGACGTTATTAAGAAGGTATTTGAGTTGGTTTAATTCATCATCTTTTGCTCTAATCTCTTCTTCAACACTTAATTTTGTTGCTTCAAGATCCATTGTTGTTGTTGTTGACCAAAGTGGTTTTCTCAAAACAAATTACACATAAAATATATCAAAACTTTATGAAAAGCATGAAGGAAAAAAAAAGTAGAAAAAAGAGTTATAAAAAAAGTGATAAAGTGGTGATCTTTAGTTTAAACTAATATGGACAATCAAGAATGTAGTTGGGATGTAATATGGCGATGTTGTGAATAAAATTGTGTTTGTAAAAAGGGGGAAAGTGGAACATATGAACGTGTGGAGTGAAGTGTGGTTTGTATTGGTCTTTTTAAAGACTACTTTGTGAAACTCATCTTTGTTACTCACTAGTCTAACTAGCATCATGAAATTCTTCTATAGAGTAACATTTATTTATTTGATTAAAGTATATTTAAACTTTTTTATGACATGTTTTTCACATAATACACGATATAAGCAAATCAATGATTAGGGCTGTCAATCAACCCGCGGACCCGAAACCCGACCCGAAACCGACCCGAAAAAAAGCAGGTTCGGGTTGGGT
>JAOEHQ010050953.1:0-19960 GCA_025447715.1 Asclepias incarnata | reverse complement strand
CGTCCGGACCAACCCACACCATTAAATTTTGAAAGTTTGTTGACTATTATAGGCCATGTGCAAAAAAAAAAAATTACATTAACTTGTCGTTCATTTTGGATATACATCCGACGAACCCATCCCATTAAATTGTGGCAAAACTTATGTAACTCATTATACAAATTTATGGAATTTTAAATTTTAAACTCGCTTTTACCTCCATTCTTTTTAACTAACAAATCACTATATCTACATATAGGTCCCATCCATTTGTACTATTTAATTTCTTATATCATAAACTTCATCGAATATATTCTTTCAAAAAAGAGATGTCTTCAACCAATAAATCAGATGTTGTCATCATAAAAAAAGAAATGTTATCAACCAAGGTATAGTTTCTTTCAAATCATTATGACGATACATATATAAAGTGACTAATTATTTACTCTATTTTCATGATGTTGTACAAATGAAAAAACAACATAGAGAAGAAAACCTCAAAAGTTAGAAATGGGATGATGTAATTGTCATGAACGATTCAGATGACGAGGAGATTGATGCTTTGTATTATGATGCTAACCAAGCATATGCCCTCTTGGATGACATTGTTCTCTTGGATGATGTTCATCGTGGTGAAGATAATCTTAATCAAGTAAATAACATATTACATATCTACAATATTTACTCTCATTTTTTTTTTATTGTAAGTATATTAAGTTTGTTTTTTACTATGCTATATAGGTGATTTTCGAAGTTGATGATGAAATTCCAATTGAGAGGATTAAAAGACGCAAGAATGGTCAAGTCACGATCAAAAGTAGAAACAGAATGTACAATCTCTTTGATGAATATAATATTTAGATGTCATTTATTTCATCGTTCTTGAATAACTTTTGCGTTTAGCTATTCTACTATCTATGTTTTGAAATTTATTTTTATAGGTCAGACTTTTAGTTCAAAGTATTTCATATTAAGTTGACTTCTTGTCATCTTTGAAGATTAAATAAACTTTCTTTTTTTTTCATCCCTATCTTTCTAATCTAATTGGAGTATCATCATAATCCTTTCCGTGAAAGAAATTTTACAATGAAATTTTACCTAACTACTATTGTTTTGTAACACTTGATAAGGTTATATTATTGAACACAACATGAACAAGGTTTAACCTTAGAATCAAAATGGATACTTAATTATATTCATGAAGATAATTATCTATATGATAAATAATGACACAATGTTAAAAGATTAAGTGATTTGTCTTTATATCTAGTTAGATCGATTATTATCTACCTTGAAAAACACCTCTTGTTTTCTTGCTTCCTTAGTCGACTCTTTGGTTAGCATGTGGTAACCGACGTTGTGATGATCGCATTCAACGTGCGAATTGATGTTTTTTAATTATTATTTTCTTCATTTTAAACGATCAAATAATGTCTTGCTTTTAAATAGTGTTGTTTGAAAATTTTAATTTTCTTTTTTTCTTTAAAAATTCTCCAAAATATACTATGATTACATCACTATCACTATATTTCTCAAATCATCACACCATCATTCTTTTTACTATCTTTGACACACTATATATTCTTATTATTATATATTATATTCATATATTTACATTCTAAAATATTCAAAAAATACCTCTACACAAAGAATGATATTATAATAACTCCCCTCATTGTCTAGTTTCGCTAAATGAAACCACTAGCGAAGAAAACAAATACGGAAATACCCTACATTTCCGTTAACCACCTCGTCCTACACACCGTAGTAGTATCCACGTTGATAACGACGTCGGACGACAGCAGATCCTTAGATTGTGCGGAACGGGGCGCCTATCTCTTCAAGAACGCCCTAAGACGCCCCCGGAACACCCGCTACAGGGCCCTAAGGGGCGTTCCCTACTGTTTTGAGTTAGTCAAAGTCCCAAATGAAACGCCTCACTTTTCCTGCAAAAGACTATGGGCCCCCTCACCTTTCCTCAGCCACAAACCCACGTTCCCCACTTTTTAATTTTTTTTGTTTTTAATATTATTAATATAATAAAGTTTACTTTAATCAATAGTATAAAATAAAATAAATAGTGGGTCCTTTAGAGAGGCTTCCTTGGGAAGCCTTACTCCAACAAAAAGTGAAGAAATGCCCCTTGGATGATTAGGCGCCACGTGTCGCGAGGAGGTTGATTTGGGGTTTTCTTTGGACGCCCCACTCCTCATAGTTTTAGTGGACGAGGCCGACAAGCCAGCCTGGTTGGCCACCACGTCCGACATCATCAAGCCACTACACCTGCTCTAACTACACCAAACACTCCAAAAGAATTAAATATACGTCATTATTTTCTTCTTAGTAAAGATATGTTGGTATAAAATAGATTTACTTTTGTAATTTAATTTCACGATTGCGTTGGAGCATAATAAGCAAGCATGGTTTTTATGAGAGGAAAGTGCAACATACGCCTACGTTGTTACAAATATTAACTCTCTTTTATGAAAAGGTTTAGGAAACAACTTTGAGTGTAAAAAAATAAAAAAGAAAAAGAAAAAAAGAAAAAGAAAAAAGACAGCATATCATAAATGATTTAAATAACTATTGTATAGAAGTAGCTATTACAAAGCAAAAAATTATTGGGGACACATATATACTTCTAGCAGCATGTTCATACATGCTTTCCCACCACAATCTTTAAATTTTTTTAAAAACATTTAGTCATGTGATTGAAATCAATGAGAGAGAGAGATAGAAACATATCCCCAAAATTATTATAATTATTTAAGGAAAGAAGAAATTATCAAGATCAGAATGCAATATTCTCGTATGAAACTATACATATGAAGTATTATAATGCTAAAAGTAACATCAACCGGAATTTTGTAAAAGGTTATACACTCGAAGCCCTCCTGGATCATCGAAAGGTTGTTTCATATCATAAGACCTCCGGTTTTATCATTATACTTGCGTTTTGATGATTCATTGTTTCATTATACTTCTCCATCATCGTCCAAACTACCCACCATTTCGTCCTCAGGCTCGGAATTTCTCACCATCTCATCCTCATGCTCTGAATTTCTCATTATTTCATCCTCAACGGTGCCAACAAAGTCGTCGGTATTATCTTCATTTTGATCATCTATATATGCTTGAGAGCTCACTACTTATCCTATCAAGTTTTTGTGCTTCAAGTTGCCTGTCAAAACATAACTTACCAAATAAGATGGATGGCGTAAAAGAGTACAAGATTTATGGCCTAGTTGACTTGATAGCACTTCTTTATCGAGTCAGGAGCTTGTATACATTTAATAGACTTTGGGTTACATATAAACAATTTGCCTAACTTTCCTTTTTACCTAAATCTTTTAAGGATTTTGATAATCACAGCTTCAATAATAACTTATTACATGCATAAACTGCGGTACATTATGATTAGAGATTTTATGTGTTTGTTTAGCTGAAGTAACTTATTACATGCACCCTTCTTTTTTTGGGTCCAAGCCACCACTCCGAGTGTTGGAACCTCGAAAGGTAGTAGGGCTGGCTCTGATACCAATTGATACAAACCCATCCCATACTAGGCCCGCATCAAACTATAAGCTAGGTCTACAACTCACTCCAAAAAGCCAGCTCAAAGGAGGAGGGACACCTAGACTTAAAAACCACCAACCAATCCACACTTGGCCGAGTTCTCATCGATAGGATTAAGAGTTCAATTTTCACAAAATTCAGGGGAAACCACGTCACCATCCATGTCCTTTATTCATTGTAAAAAGCATAAAATTTCAGTGATCACTTTGTTCTGTTTTGCGTTTATAATATCAATCCCAACAGACTCTCATATACAAGGTAAATAGCTTATGACTCAAGAATATAATCATCAAAGTAAGCATTAAATGTAAAAATCTACATGAAGCATGAAGCATGAAATATCCCAAATTAAAATCAAACAGTTAAACATGTGATCAAAGCTTGCATTGAGAATTAAATCGGGAGTTGCATTATACATACCAAGTCGGAAGGTGCATCCACTTGATGAAGAGTGAAGAAGAGCCTTAACACGAAATAGAAAGCGTTCTAAAGATCTCTTGGTCGCAGGAATTTTACTAGTGATACCGGTTTGTTTCAAGCCCTAGTCAACATACAAAGGTAAATAAGATACTGGATAGACCTCTACAAATAATCCAGGAGTGAACAGAATTGACAATTAATGATAACCATACGAAACATTGAAACTGCAAACATACCTTTGCTTCTGAACATAATGTTTGTATTGTTCTTGTTCCCATCTGGAAGTCCTTAAACTGAAAAAGCAAAAAAACATTAAAATCTCTAGTCTAGTCTAATTCGAATCAACTTGTATGGTTTACATTTTACAACAATGAAGACTACATTAAGAGGGTGTTTGGATGTTTGTTTCAATTTGCTTAATAAAGTTGTAATAGTAAGTAAAGTTAGTAATTCTTATGTAATCAGCCAAGATGTATAAAACTGATAATTTAACCAGCCACCAAATAAATCAATATCATAATCACTTTCTCCAAACACTAATAACTGATTAACAACTTCAAGTCAGAATAATCAATAACCACATGTCCAAATACCCCGTAAAATTACCAACCACTTGAAATTACAAACCATAAACTACAAGAATAAAGAGTGCCTTACCAGTTGAATAATAAGCTGATTGTGGCCCTGAAAATGTGCTTCTAAAAACTCAAACACTGCAAAAGACTCAGAATTCAGTAACATAAGACGTAAGTCACAAAAAGATTTAAACTACATACCTTTTAGGAAACAGTCAACAAACTTCCCACCATACTTGACGGCCATTGTGTGAATGGTAACCTACGATAAATTTTCACATCAAAGTTAAATAACCTGAAGTAGTGGAATGAAATGAGTCCTGCTTTGTAGGTACCTTGTCATGAGTCCTGCAAATATTTATCAGGGATACAACGACATTTACAGATCGATGGAGCTTCTCCATAAGCATTTGCACCTCACTTGGTTGAGGAGTAGCCCTTGATTTGTATACTTGGACAGCTTCTTTAACCTAATGTAGCATGTTACATTGTTGAATGTTACAACTTCTTGGATATGAATTTTGAGCTGATAAAAAGTAAAAACAAAGGATGTGTTACCAGCTTGCCAAGTATAATGAGGTTTTGCTCATGCTGCAAATTAAAAATAATCTTATATTAGCAATCCTGATGAGAAGCATTTAAAACGTAAATGGTTAAGGACGTAAAAAGATGCCTACCAGCTCTCTATACCACACAGAAAAAGTTGAGGAACAAAGAGTCGTAAAACCATGGTTATATTCCTCACTTGATCTGCCTGAAGACGGTACCTGACACCCAAAAGAATAACAGACATACATGATTTTTAACAATTGTCAAAATGAAGTGCCATATTATTGCTAATGTGCAGTTGTGCACGACTTATTAAGACGCAATCCTTATTATTTAGTTTAGAACTTGTGTCAACAATGCCATTCTATAAGCGGTGAAAAATATGCGAAACTAAATAATTATCAGGTTAGGAACTTTGACACTGTTGTCTATAGCTTATTTCGATATCTATTAGCCGTTCTGGCCCATAATAAATATTAACTTGGAGTATACGGAGGTTAAAAAGTGGGTAGATGATGTGTTATATGTACTAAATAACGTTCAGTATAGCTTTTGACCATTTAGCAGTTTTTTAACAAAAAGTCAGTTTTTGTAGCAAATTGTAGAACACTTGTAAATACTCACCATTGGCAAAATCGAACACGCAAGTTCATCCAGTGATTCAGAAGTGGTATCGGAATTTTCCAAGTAAATGTGAACGATCTTCTGCACCATTTCCCCCTGAAAGATAGAGCGGAAGTAGGACCATTGAAAGTTAAACAAATAAAAGTAAATTCAAAACCAGATGGGGTTATAATTTTAAACTTAATGGAGAACATAGAGATTTACTTTCCCCTTCCAACCACTTTCAGTGTCTTTATCCCAATCATGACTCAATACTTTATGAGCAGAAGAGCTGAGTTTGTGGCGCAAAGTGACAAGGAGTTCTTGAATTACAGTCACTTTATGTTTACCGATTCCCTCCAGAGGCTTGTCAAGAGCTTTTTGGAGAGATGTAACCACCGACTCCAAAGTCAGTACCACTTCAGAAGCAAGCATAAATGAGAAACAGAGTGCTGCAAAAGAGATTTCCAGGCAATGATACTATTAGCTACTGAAAGGATAATAAATGAAAGAAACTAATGGTGATAAAATGGTTTGATGCGGAACAATTTTGTCCAAAGCTTTTAAATTTTGCATAGGATAATAGTGACTCAAATATGATTAGAAAATTTATAACCTTTTTTAGTCAAAATCTAATTATTTGAATACAATGACTTATGTATTATGCAGTAGAAATACACTTTGGGGAACTTCCACACATTTTGAACATTTCCATTTTAGCTTTTCTTTTTACCCACTTGACCAGCTAGGACAAAGATAACCCAAATCAACCTGTATCGTAAATAAGTCAAAATTGCCATCTCTAAGAGAAACCATACCTACATCCAGAACTCCTTCTAGAAATGCATAAACACCTTTATATAAAGAATCTATGTCTCCTGTTGATGATAGAGACTGCATACTCCCAATATCAGAGACTTTTTTGGGCTGAAAAGACTTGAGCAGATCCAAGAGAACAGATTGTCTCGACAGTATAAGATCTGGGCAGGTTAACATCTGTACCGGATCCAAAAGAGAAAAAACACAAGAGTAAAGTAATATGAATAAACGGATCAAATGCTGAAAATGAAAAATTTCAAAGCACAATCAAGAAGGAAGGGAGGAGGGGAGTAAACACCTTGCTGAAGCAATAAAGTGTCTCTTTCACATATAATCTCGAAACAGAAGGTACAGAAACTACCATGTTAGTAATTTCTGGATTACCAGCCATGGAAGATTGATCCCTCCAATGTTCTTGGCATGCTTCAGAACCTAAAAGTACTTCTTTATAAAATAAAACACGAACTTTGAGCCTTACTAAACGATATTAAATTTATTAGTATTGAAGTAGTACCATGTTCAAGTAATGATATAGCAGAATCCAGGTGCCTCCTGAGAGTCGGAAACAATGTCTGAATCTTGTTTACAAATTCAACTGTTGTTATTCCACTTGAACCAGGAGGAGTGCTCAAGGATCTGGGTGATGTTGGTTTAGGACTAAAAATTTCTAGCTTGCTATGAAGATCCCGCAGAAGATAAAGATACACAGGTAACTAGAATATGAAATCCACATAGAAAACACTAATTAAGCCGCATTACATTCGTTGGCAGAAAAGTCAGGGGGTAGCACATAGCAGGCAGTAGAAGTGGAAAGATAGCCGAGTCACGTGGATTGGGTAACATGTCAAAATATGAATATTACACGGTATGGGTCGAAACAGATTGGATGACTCGAAACCCTTTTGTCCTAAAATCATAAATTGTTAGTCTATCATATATGCTTTGAAAAACCAAGTTACTCGGTTACTCCAATAATAACCTAGGTTTTTTAATAAACTAATTAGGAAGTTGATGCATTAGAAACTCACTTTTTGGGTGACTCTTGACCCGTTTGGCCCATTTCCTATTAGCTACTTTTTTTATTTAACCAGTTTTACCCATTATAAATGATATAACACATAACTCGAACTATTCAAGAGTAAATAGATCGAAATTGCCACCTAATACCTCACACGTAGAATCTGCACAGCAAGAATCAAGATCCTGCAATCATAAAACATGAACATGATGCACATTAATATTCTGCTCGAGATTGATTCACAAGAACCTCAGGGGATTTATTTAGTTATGTGACTGACAGCCACATACACAAAAGCATAATGTCACAAACTCCCAGATGTAACGAGCGATGACAATAAATGAACATATATTAAGATCACTAAATGGGAGTATAACAGACCTTTGAATACGACAAAATGGAGAAGCAATCGACCGAAAGAGGTCTAAATTTGTATCTTTGAGCTTCTAGAAGCTTTACAGGTTCAGAAATCTCAATACAAGTATCTACCGATTCACTGGAGGTGCTGGTAAAACACGTTGCTGACTCAGATGGACCTCTTTTAGAGGCCATTGCAGTAGAATGTTCATTTGCAACCTCTTGGCTTATGGCACCCGCTTTCTTCCATGTTTCAACAATTGTAAGCTGAGTGGTGTTATTTCCTTGGGTTCCCGAATTTTTTGATGATTTTGAGGACTTTTTATCCTTTCTCTTGCTGTTTTGGGGAGATTCCTGATTCATTCTTATCTGTTCCGTGTTCTTTTCAGCACGAGTAGGATGGCCTGGTGGGGAAGTTGAGGAGAGCTCAGGTAACGACATAGGACATTCTTTGAGAGCATGATTCAACAAGCTCTCGAGAAATCTGCATCAAAAAAAGAGCTTTTAATCAACTAAAATGAATATAAGTACATGGTCAATCGAGGCAACCTATCAGCCAGGCAGACAAATCAAATGAATGAATTACGTACCAGAGTATTCAACAAAAGACATACATGATTAGTCAAAAACTCAAGAATATTTAAAGGGATATAAGCGTATATGATATGAACAGCTACCAGAGCATTTGACAGGTGTAAAAAATCTCATGTGTAAAAAGTAAACACCACACATTTTCAAAGAAGTTGGTGATCACTTTCATATGAAAGAAGTTTCACAGATTAAATGTGACTTACGAAAAAAATAATACTAACAGCAAAGTTTTAAGTTTTAACTTCTGAACTTCTGCATCATTTTTAAACTGAAATCCATTACAAATCATTTGATTGTACATAGATATTAGTTTAAGAAACATTATACAGATGAATGGCTGTCTTTGTCTTGTTATATATGTTAGCTGCAAGATGTTATAGTGCCACAAGTCATTCTGGTAGTGATTAGTGAACCATCCAGGATTGATTTTGGTCCACAAATTCTGTCATAAAGGGGAATCTTAGATATTTGCATATCAGTCAAAACCTCTAATAAAAGAATGTGTCTAGTCAAAAGCTTCATTTATTATCGGATGAAGACCAACAGACCTTTTGCCTAGCGGTATCCAAGGAATATTATGTTGCCCCATCAACCAAGTGGTTGTAGTTTCAAGTTCCAATTGGGACAAGGTTTAGAGTTGTGAATTTTTCCATTAAAAACATAGTTTGTTGGACAGAGAAGTGAAAAGTGTAAATATCAATGCTGCAAAAGAATAAAACTTTGCATAAATTATGAACACTTTCTGTTGACATGTGGGGTTTCATATAGGCTTACACAAGGTTCTTCAAGCGTTTCAAGATCTTGGTGACCATCTCCTCTGTTGTAACTTGGCTTATGCAGTCAAATCTTCCAGCAATTTGTGCACCAAAGGCATTGAGCTATTTGAGATGAAAAATAAGTATGTCATTTAATATAACCCATTGCTCTGCTTAGATAAAATTTATAATGTCTTATCATATTTGGTTTGCAATATGACCAAAAAACATTCTTGTCGTCTTTTTTTGTGTGCGTAACACCGTTTAACATTAAAAGATACTTTAACAAGACACAACAAATACCAACATATGCAACAATTAACCATGTCCTGTGAGAACAGACACACACATTGATGCTTTCTGAGTTCTGTAATGCGTTGGTTTTTGTGGGTTTTATAACCCATATACAAAAAAAAAAAAAAATCAAATAACTTCGCCATTATGTCAGAAGCATAGCCAAGTATGATGAATTGATGATCAATTTTAAGATAAATTACTTTGGTCAATGACATGAAGCTATGATAATTACTTACTAGCTCTCTGATCCAATTAATTGCATAATAGAGAGAGAGGCAGGCAACATGTTTCTGCTTTCTATTTAATGACTGCCAAGATTCCAGAAAGAGCTGCAAAACCAATGACGAGTGGCTATTAGAGTATTAGTAGATCATCTGCATTGCATGTCTAATTAAATAAGAGCAAAAGACAGATGTATTAGCTTCTTTAGTTATAGAACAAAGTAACACCAGACGCGAAATATTTGGAGAGTGGAATATATTAAATTCACAAAATGGATCAATATAGTAATGTGCTACAACGTATTATGTCACGAAATCCCAGCTTGGAGAATTGAAGACTTCCACGCATAACCTTCCCTAACTGTAAAACTTATAATATTGAGAAGGATTTAAAAGTAAACAGCCAGTAAAAGTCTAGAAATTAACCTTAGAAGAAGGAAGATGTATAGGACAGCCGAGAAGTGCATCAATTCCTCCAAGAGATCCCTGATTACCCAACCTTTCCGTCTGGATAAAGAATTAGATATTAAACACGTCAAGAGAAATCATACAGAAATAAGGTTAATAGAGACCTGGGTGTTTGAAAATGCACCTACCACAGAAAGCAAACGGAAGTTAGCAGGAAGAGTTTGTAGTGATGCTGAGCTGCAATGAACAAATCTTGTAATCCATAGGGAACAGATGCATCGGGATAGATAAATCTTATAACTTTTTCAAAAGTCAAAACATAATAGATTTGAAGCAAAAGGACAATGTTAGTCAAAGTAAGTTCTTTTGTAGTTTTACTTGGTAATTAGGAAAAATCCTTGTATGCTAATTCAAGCACATGACATATATCTAGGTTATTCTAGGATATAACAGTCATATGATAAATATTACCTCCAAGAAACAAATGAATAGAACTTGAGCTTCAAGATTAAGATACCAAAAATAACTAATGAAAAACAATAGTCATCTTAAGTTTTAAATTAGAACGTTCTTAGTCCTTGTTGGTTCCTATAGTGACATGCTAAGCAAGACTAAGAGGCGAAAAAATAGTATTACCTTGATGAGGAGGACGCCAGCGACAATATGTTCATGCAAATTGGAGATATATTTCCATCCAGGTTCATCCATAGCTCCCCTGCATAACACGAAAACTAATACATATTATAATTGTTTACTGAAACTTATTCTTTAGGGAGCAAAAATGGCATATCCTGGTGACTCACCCTCAAGGCCACAATACAAGTCAGAAACAGGCAACTTCCCATTTTCTATATCTGATAAAAACACGGATTCAAACTCTCCGACAAGTTGGCCAACCCTGCACATAAGAATAGTATCTTATATATATAGCTAATATAATGATAAGCATGCACATGAGAGAAAACTGAATAAAGATATCTCTTATCAGTAACACCTCAAGTTAGAGCACAAATTTAATTTAGCACCACATAACTCACCGTTCCATGATTGCTGTATGAAGAGTTTTTGAATTGAGAATTGCAGATAGTTCATCATAAAAAAGAATTAACGATATTGGTAACTGTTGGCATGAGTCCAGGGATGTTCTCATAAGTTCTAGAGACTCCTCATAGTTCAACTTCTACACATAAATTTCCAACAATGAACACAAAAATTCAAAAATTAATGATAAATAAAGGTTATGAGTTCAAATAAATAAATCTTTGCCACTGCCTTTCTTATTATGTAAGCTACTCATACTCTGACACAAGGCTTAAGAATAAGCACAAAGCATAGTTGTTAACCTTACTCTTACCTGTGATGAAGATGAGTCAGACATGCCATCTGTCTTTCCAAGATGAGACAATATTTTTAAGGTTCCAATCAAACCCATTTTCTTGTACTTAAACTCTGGATTACTGACCTGCCAGTCAAACAGATATTCCATATTAATGTTAAATATATTTGGTTAAATAGCAGGCTTACAATAATAAAGATTTTGAAGATATATCTCAAAAAACTAACAACAAACCTGCTTCCTGACTATCATGAAAAGCTCATTAGCTATAGATGACCGGAACGACTCAGTGTTAGACCGTGCAGACCGTGATAAAAAACAGAAAACATCGTATGCCTGCATTATAAGAATTCATGTGAATATGCAAATGAAATCGCAAGACTTACATAGTTAAAAACATATTTGTAACCTTATGCAGGTTTTCAGTGCTAAACCCTTCCATATAATCTAATATACCTATATATTATGAAAAGGTCACATGTTAGGTACACTTCAATGATTGAGCAAAAGTTGAGTCAAATTATATACGATAAGTGATGGTATACCAGTTATGTAAGAAGAAATCGGAATTAGTTCTTGGGAATACATGGAGGCTAGCAATACCATAGCCTCTAAAGCTGAACTGACTTCAAATGGAATGCCAGAACCGACATGAGTGACCAATGCCCCTAAAACCTATGAATCCCCACAAGCAGGTTACTTCCTTTCCTTCTAGAAACAATAGAATACATATGAAGATAGTTCTGTTAGATAAGCTTACTTCCTGTCTCGAGTAAGTATCAGGAAATCCCTCAAATAGGTACTTATACATCTGAATCCCAAATTTGCTTGCCTTCTGTTCTTTGCAGGCCAATAAGTATTCCGACAATAGCAAAAAGGAGCAAAAGTGATCCTAAAAATTGGAGAAAAGCTACAAAATAATCTCAGATGGAAAGATAATGCCTATATTTCCTAATTTTAAGATCTCTAATTTTACACATATGAATGCAGTAAACACCATTACCTTTACCAATTCCTTGTTACCAAAAATACATTGCTCAAACAGTACATCCTGGATGGAGCCTTCAATGATTTTCTTCTTCAGCAGCTTTTCAACACTCTTTTGCATGGATTCGCAGTTTTTGAAAATAAGAATCAGCAACCAAATGTCAATCACCTTATGATCCTGGGGTTTATCAATGTATTGAAGTTCTCTTAGTATTTCCTGGCATAGTATCTGCAAGCATCGACATACACAGGATACTATTATCTGGTCAAGTCCTAACTTTTGCAATTTGAAAAAATACATTAATCTCTTTTAGCACTGTACATTTTTAAAACGAAGACTGGACCCCAAAGCGTCAAGAACGGAAGCCTCAACATTATTTATGACTGATTTTCCCTTAGATTTGTTGTGTTGGGTCGAACGAGTATCAAAGACTCCAACCAGCTTGTACTGATCACGGAACTGTGAGATTATTCTTCTGGCGTTTGTTGGTGTGGCAGAAAGAAGCAGAAATCTGAGTAGATAAGGCAGCTTCTCTGCTTCAATCGTTCGGATACATGATAGTGCTATTGTTATAACCTTCAAAATAAGCAAATACAAACATTTATTAGCAACCAGCCTAAAAGCTACATACACACGCATATAATCATAGATAAACCAAACCACCTTATCTTGTAACAGTTCGTCCAAGTTAAGACTAGAGAAGCAATCAATAACAGCAACCGTGGCAGTAGAATCATCTTGCAACACCTTTTCAAGTGAATCAACCACAGTCTTATTATTACTATCTCCCATAACCTCAGGCAACGATCCAATAATCTCTCTCTTCAAATGAGGAGGACAAATCGACAACACTTGAAACAAATTCTCCGTAAAAGCCTCACAATCCACCAAAAAGTCAAGCCAACGAAACTGATTCAATATCAACCTAGCTACATCCTCATCCAAACGCAAAGTCGACGAAGACAAGCTTCCACAATTATCGTTATCAAAATACTCTGGAAGCTTCTCAAGCAACATGGTCTGAACACTCAACTGAATTACCGGAACCAACAATAACACCCTAACTAAGCTCTCACCTCTTCTGTTATTCGAATTATCACGATTCGAAGGTAATAAAACCCTACAAGTATAAATTCATATTCTCACTAAATTTATACTAAATAGCTATTTGTAAGCTAAATCCTACAATTTCCTATTCATTTAAGTTTTAGTATACATAATCAAATCAAATACTATTATTATCCATAAAAACACATAGCAGAAATGATAATGAACTATTTAATAAATTAAAAAATATATAATTATCAATAACCTGTAATATTTTCACTATAACAAATTTCAGAGAATTTAAGGAGAATTTGGGGAAATTTCCATTTTCATCGAATGAGAAATGATTACAAATGAGGTATATATACAATTATACATCAACCAAACTAAGCTAATTCACTGCGTAATTAGCCTCGCTACATATATGTGTGTGTGTGTGTGCATGTACATATTTACATATCCACACATTATAAATCACCTATTCAATTAAGTTTCATTATATATAACTAAATGCTAATTACAGTAAACAGGATAAGTGTGTGTGTATATATATATATATGAACCTGCGGAGATGATTTTCGGAATCGATGTAAGCGGAGAAGCCAGCGAGGAACAGAGACCGGATATCAGAATCAGAGGAAAAGCGAGTTTGTAGATAGTTTCGTAACTTATGTAAGTCAGAAGGAAGGCAAGGGGGACCAGAAGTGTTGATTAATGTACATCCAGCATCTGCAAGTATTGAAATCATTTTATCTATTGAAGTACTTAGGGTTTGTGATGATTGCGGTTGTTGATGTTGAAGTGCTGCTGATGATGATGATACGGTGTCGTTTTGGTTGTGTTTGGGGATTTTGGATTGGTGGTTAGATAGTGGTGAAACGAATGGTTTTGATGGTCGTTTGTGACGGGAAGTCATTTTCACAACGGAGCAATGGTGGTTGAACGACGGTGTTGAATAGGACGGGAATTGAAAGTGGCGCGAAAAGTTGTGGTTTCGTACTTTGTAGTTGGGATTTTTGGAGTTTTTTTAATGATAAAGTGAATGGGCCGGGCCGGGCCGGTTTGGTCCTGTTTGATTAATTGTTTGAATTTGGAGGTTCTATTCTTTTTTATTACCAATTCAAAAAATTATCAATTTTGAATAGCATATTTTGACCATTTAGACTAAACAGAGTGGGGTGACTCCATGCCCAAAATGCTCCGAAGAAGCCGTTTGGTCGCCTGCTACACCACTCCGAGGGTTTTATTCCCCTCCATGGCTAGAATATATCGTCCACTTTGCTCACTTTTTCCATTTTTTAAATCCAACTATTGTGTGATTACTTCACTCCAAGATTTTTGAGGGGCTTCTTGGATGCTTACATGATGTCACATGAAGAAAGTCCCCCTTAAAGAGGTTGCCTCACTCCGGACAGTCTTATGGCTCATTTGTTGGAATATCAAAATAAATTATTATATATTATTTTCGATACGCGTTTAAACTTATAAGCAAAGCTTCTAACACAACCAACTCACTTAGGTGGGTTGGCCACCATGACGCTATTTGGGGGCATGTGTCTTGAGGGACGCAGGTTCGATTCTTGGAAAACTCAACATGGGGGGTTCACAGGTACCAAGGCGGTACATGGGATCAAGGGGTTCCCATCGATATACCCAAAGCTCCTAATGCATAAGTGAAAATCTCACCAGTGTCTTAACTCCTAAAGAGGACATGCAAATGGGATACTACATATAGTTATAGACTATTTGTTTGGTCACTCGTAAACTGAATAAATAGTGTAATTCGAGTCTGTACAAAACTGCTGAAATTGATGAGACAGTAAAATCTTTTTAAGAATGTCAACCAGTTGATTTTGTGTTGATAAATAACACAATTTGATTAATCCTTCCATGACTTTTTCATGTGTAAATGACCATCAAGCTCAATGTGTTTCGTTCACTCATGGAAAATAGGATTCTTAGTGATATGTAGTGCAGACTAATTGTCACAATGTAGAGTGATAGGTTTCAAATCTATGACACCAATTCTTCGAACAGTCTAACTAACCATGTAAGGTCAGTAGCAGCATGAGCCATAGCCCGATATTCAACTTCTAAAGAAAGTAGACTTTTGGGTTTCCAGTTAACTGGAGAACCTCCAAACAAAACAACATTGTCTGTAACAGAACGACGAGAACCAAAACAAATAACCCAATCAGAATTAGAATAAGCATGAAGATTGAAAGACTACAATAATTCTTAGATTACTTGAAACGTCGATCATGCAAGGTGGTAAAAAATTTATGAAACCCTAATGTAACACCTGTGACTTGAACTTAATGGCATTTCAGTTAGTTAATTTAAATTTGAATTCATTGTTAGTTTAAATTCATTGTATGCAATGGGTGAACTTGACTACCTATTAACCTTAAGAAGGCCATAAACATATAATCGTATTTATAGGTGTCAAAATGTCAAACAAATGAAGATTTAAAACTTATTAAAATTCATAAAATGATTTCCAAGTCTATACGACTTCACACCAGCACATCGAAGTCGAACGACCTTATTGGCCTATGGAAACCCTCTTTCTAGCCAATCACAAGCCAATGTTTTTGCCTATAAAAAGGGCAACCAAATACTCACCAACACTCACAACCCCTCATATTTCCTTTCTCTCCAAGTTTTACAAAACCCATTTCTCTCTCCAAATATCAACACCGCATAAATCATTCACAAAATACCTTTCAGTTTTGAGTTCAATCCATTACCAACGAGTTATACCACTTTACCAACAATGTTTCCAGCTCCAAAACATCATCTCAATCATCATCTTTTTCACAGATTTGAGGTAATAATCCAAAACCCTCTTTATGCTCTTCTTTTGTACTTTTTCGATTTTTGAATTAATGCACATGATTTATACATCAAGATCCTAACTTTTTATGTCCAAAAAGTTTTAAAACACATACTACAACAACCCCTAAAGTTTCATAAGATTTCGTCAACAAAATGTATGATTATTAGCTAAATTTGTAGTTTTTAACAAACTTTCTTTAAAATAGTTTTGCGAGATTGAATCTGGGTTTGAGTCTACAAACTTGATATTGTTTTACTACACTAATAGCGAGTCTAAAACTACAATTTAATGTTAAAAACACCTTACGAATTGAAAGATAAGATTAGGGTTTTGAAAAAACATATTTTGGCTATAACAGGTTACGTGACCTCAATGTGACCTCGTATAGATCATGCAACCTCGCATACGTCATACTACCTCAATGTCCTCATTAGACCTCTCGTCCTCAAGACTTCATATCCTCATGAGACCTCGCAAAAGTCAAACTTGGTCAACTTTAGGCAAACTCGTGAAATTTCGGTCAAGTCAAACTTGTAAGCTTTTGGTCAAACAAAATCAACATTTGAATATAGATTCAAGCAAGCTTAGCGGTAGCACTTAGGAAACCAATAGTAGACGTAAATACTTATCTTTTATTATTTGAAACAGATTAGACGTACCAGTTTCTCGTAGGGGTGAGCAAAAACTGCACCGAAAAACCAAAAACCGAAAAAACCCGAGATAACCGAACCGTCAAAACCGAAAACCGATTGGTTTGGTTTTTGTTTTCTAAAAACCGAACGGATCGGTTCGGGTTTCGGTTTCACATGCTAAAAACCGACCAAAAAACTGAACCGAACCGAACCGAATCAAATATATTTTAATTTATTTTATATTTATATCAGTACTTATGGTTAGTAAATACGTTAATATATTTAAACTTTTTGTTTTTTTAGTGTGCAAATCAAATCAATTGTATGTTTTACATGAAAATGCACAACAAAATCAATTCGGTTTATAAAAATTCATACAAATTTTAACGCCTAAAAGATATATTTAGTTAATAAAAAACATCCGTATGATTTAGAATCTTTATCATATTTTTTTCCTTAACAATTGAATGTTAAATTTATAACTTAATAAGCTAAAAGTATAAAAAAATAAAAATAATTAAAAAAAAAACCAAAACCGAAAACCGACCCAAACCGAACCAGAAAACAGACAAACCGAACCGAACCAAAACCGAATCCAACGGTTTTGGTTTTATAAAAACCGAATGGATCGGTTCGGGTTTCAGTTTTAGGCCAAAACCGACCCAAACCGACCCATGCTCACCCCTAGTTTCTCGTATATCAGATTACTTGTGTAACTTACTCGTGTGCTGGACTTCAAATGAGTTTCGTAGCCCCCTTTTTTTTTACCGTTTTCTCAGGGTGAAAGGATACTAAAATGTTTTCTAATGCCGTTGTGTTCACCATATTCATGGCTATTTAACTATAATATATGATATGCATTGTGGATTCATTGATTATGTTGTGGTTTACATCGTGGATACATCGATTACGTTGTGGATGCATTGACCCTAGTTAATCGTAAGTGCTAGGTGAAACTTGAATGCATTGACGAAACTTGCTATCATAAGTAAGATAATAGCAAACTTTTTTTGTATGGTTCGACTGTGGTAACTTGACTCGGCACAAACTTATTTATTTCAAACCTACAAACTCACCAACCATTGTGTTGACGTTTTCAAGTATTCCTTTCAGGTAATCAAGTAAATCAAGCTAGAGGTGGCTAAGAATAGTAGCATGGTTCCTGTAGCAGATCGGATCTTAGGATTCGTTGATGCTTTATCGTTCACCTAATGTTTTCTTTATGCTAGACATGGCATTATGCCTAAACTTATGATCCTCTGCATGGGAATGGAACCTACATTTATTTTGTTATTGGAATCATGTTGAATACTTATGTTATCTTACTTGAGTATGCTTATTTTTATAAAATCATTTAGTTACACTATTTAATTATTCATGTGTGTGTGCTTATCGTTGTATCCTGTGTTTCTGTCTAGCCGGGACGTGACACCTAATAATCCAAATAACCCCATTAACCGAAAACCTAACCAAATGAGCACTCCTATACTAAATGCAAATAAAATCAAATGGAAAAGAGGCACAAAGTTTGTAGTCGTAAATATAAGGTATATATCAAAAATGACATCTCTTATTTAAAGAAAACTTCTAATGACATCATTTATTTTTTTAAAAGCTTATGTGGCACTATCATAACAATTTTTTTTAAATTAATCTATTTTTCTTAAAAAATTTTGTGATGTCACATTTATATTAATGTGATAAAGAGCTATAATATTTAACATATATTTTTAGTAAATATTAATTTCCATTGTTGTTGTAAAGAAAATATTACAACTAATTTGTTATGAGCTTATGATTTTTTTAAATCTATTTTAAAATTAATTAGGCATGTAAATATTCCAATTCATGGATACATGATTACTTCAACATGAATACTAATATTTCCCAATTAAAGTTGTGACAAATAGTACCGAATAATAATAATATATATTGTGATGAATAAGTTTATAATAATACCCGGGTATTACCCGGATTGATAAGCTATTTTATGCCTAAAGAAAAATTGTCATCCACATTAGGGATCTATGAACGGCGGGGATAACATATAATATGCCTTATACCAATAAAGTGTTCATTAAGGCTAGTCATGAATCATGCCTAAGACCATTCATGAATCATGACTTTTTGAAACTTGCAATAAATTATTTATTTTTAACAGGATAAAAAATCTTTAATGAAAGTATAAAATACCCTTTAAAACTAAACGGAGTGAGACTATTTTGGGTGCTAGTCGCTCAAAGAGTAGCCAAGTACACCGTCCCAACAGGCGACTAGTGTACCAAGCAACTAATTTTGTTCGTTGACCGGGGCATATACCTTTCCATTTTCCAAGTTTTTTTATTTTTTATTTAAGTGTTTATTTGTGTATATCTATACTACCTTATAAATAAGATGGCTTGTGTCTTAATTTTTAAATTTTTAAACATTTTCTTATTTATCATGTAATTCTCTAAAATACTCATATTACCCTTTCAATAACATCACCTAATATACCTACAATACCCGCATCTCCTAAAATACCTACAATACCCCTATTCCGCCTCCGCCACCACCAGTCGCCACCCACCTCTCACGTCTCGCTTGCGACCATCGTCCTGCCGCATTGCGCGGGTAATTTTCTAGTTACATAATGAAATATTTGAATTGTCTTAAAATTTAAAAATTTATGAACACCCAAAATATGGCAAGTCATTAATATGAAATAAAATTAATATTAATTAATTAATCAACATTAAAAATATAATATTTTTTTCGATGGTCAAATTTAAAGTTAAAGACTTCTTTAAATCATCACTGGTCATCGGCGGTTAGTGGAGTTAGATGCTGTCACCATTAGTTTTGTCTCTAGATTGAAACTATATAACTCCACGCATTGTGTGGGTACATTTCTAATATATATATATATATATATGTGTGTGTGTGTGTGTGTGTGTGTGTGTGTGTATAA
>JAOEHQ010050942.1:0-19960 GCA_025447715.1 Asclepias incarnata | reverse complement strand
AGGGCTAAAGTTCATTAAACAAGTTTTTGAATTGATTAATGAGGTAGTTGAACATTTGACTTGGTAGCTGGTATGGAGTTATCAACAATTGATCTTTCAGACACATAAAAGGCAACTTTATTGTATGAGTGAATAATGAGTCATTTAGATGTGGACACATTCTTATTCATTTTTTGAGTTGTTTGGTAGTTCTGCGTACAGATGTCAAAAGTTCTGCGTACAGATGTCTTTGCCATGTTTATACATCAATTTATATAGGTCAACAAAGCAGATTAAGTAAGTTGTTCACTTGTTTGACTTGTAGCATGTGTACCAGTATGAAAAGCTCTTAATGATAAATCAATAACGACTTTTTTACAATTAAGTAGACTTTTACAGAAGTAAGAAGGCCAGTTAAATACACTTTCATTATTTGAACTATGCTGTTTGGATCTTGAGTATTAGGGTGCGTTTAGTTACAGAAAACTTTTTTTAGTTTTCCGTTTTCATTTTTCAAGAAAATGAGAATGATTTTTTATCCTTAGAAAACCATTGAAAATTTTAAAAACGCGTTTAATTGCAAGTTTGGAAAACACAAGGAGTTTTCCATTTCTAAAGTGGAAAATATTTGAAAAACTATAAAAATGAGTTTTCCAATATGTAGTTAGAAGTTGGAAAACAAGGTTTTTTGTTTTCCATGAAAATTATTTTGTAAAAATCATATCTGAACGCATTTTTTGTTTTCCATGTATCTCTTGAAGTTTTTTCTGGAAAACACTCCTACTTTTCTACAACTAAACACACCCTTAATGATAAACAATGGGGAAGGGAAAGGTTAATTTATAAAAAGGGGATTCATAAAAGGTTTGTAGGGGGGAGGTCGAACTAGGTATCGACCTGCTAGAAAAAGCTCGGGCTCGCTTACGGAAAAACTGGATCAAAAGTGACTCGAAATAAGAAAATATTCCGTAAAACCAAAAATTTTTGGTTTGTCTTAGTATCTCATGAGTTCTCTGAGGTTGTCAGTAGGCTTTCATTTAAGGTAACTAATACCATTTAGGAAGTGATGTGCTCCTACGAGTTGCAACAAAAAAATAGAAACAGAGTTCACCTATCCAATTAGAGTTAAGGTTTACAATCATTCTGGAATAACGCTCGAGCATTATATTTGGAAAGACGGTGGGAAAAATTTTCGCTAAGCCAAACCTGAATAAGTTTTAAGCTCAAGTATACATGTATATATATAATATATTTGAGAGATGATCATTTGCTGATAAGTACACATATTCATGCATATGCATACACATGTATTTGTGTGTATCATTATATGTATGCATATCATTGTATATGTTGTCGGCATGTATTTGTATATGTATATAGACTAGGAAGATAATTTACTCTTTTTGTTTGACTTTAGGTTTTATGTACTTATGTTGATACTATAAATGCCAGCTCCTTGTTTGTTACGATTTTTGTCTGCTGCTGGATTTTTTGTGGTTATCATTTTATGGAAAAATTCCAAATAGAGGTAGCTACCGTACACACACGCTATATCGTAAAACCTAGCAGACTTGTCTTTATATGATATTATTTTTATATGTAAAAGTCAAACAACAAATACACAAGATCTCAGGTTGCTCCGATCGTGAATAGTAGGTTATGGTTGTCTATATCTAGGTAAATTGAGATCTTCGGATCTCTTTATTGTTCGTTAATTTGGCTTACATAATCACGTTCACAATGCTGGAGAGGGTCAATAAATTTATATGTAATTATGTTGCCATATTTATGTAACCATTAATAATTATGTGAAGTTCAAAGTTGCCATTTCCTTGTTACGTTAACACCAGATGCTCTTAATGAACACATAATAAGTTGCGGATATTCTATAGATTGTATATCACATTGTGGGTAGTGTTTGCTTATTTGTTACTATTATAGTATTATATTTGCTTCTATATCTTTATAAATAAATGTTTTCATTTTGTGTGTATTAGAGTTTCTAGAGCTTTTTTCATAACTATATGTGTGCTATATTTGATGATGAGTAGGCATTCGAGGATGCGATAGCTGAGCTGGACACTTTAGGTGAAGACTCCTACAAGGATAGCACTCTGATTATGCAACTACTGAGGGACAATCTCACTCTCTGGACCTCAGATGCACAGGTTAATCTCTCTCTCTCTTTCACTCGCGCACAAATGCACGCACATACTCAGCCACCATTAACTGGACAGGCGTATGTCTCTTATCACCTTAAAGTTGTAGCATTAAACCGCCTGTAGTTAGTATGTCTAAAAACCCATCACTGATGATAACATTGGTAGAATCCTGCCGACCAAAATCATTATCAATAATAAATTGTTATAAAAGAATGCGCATATGTATTACAATATATAACATCTTGTAATCTTTAAGAAAAAGAATGTAACTAATATATTATATATACAATCATAAACAGTTTTCATGGGGCAGACGATACTTTGCAACATATTTGACAGGGGAAATTCAACATCGGTTATTTGATTATATTGCCAAAAAAAAGTGTCATTCTTTAATTATTTGATTATTGCTATTAGAAGCAAAATATTTGGTATTCTAAGGATCCAATAATCAGTTTTTATAGTTCAACAGTTGGTTATAAATTGGAACAGACCTGATTATCAAATTGTAAAAATTACTTATTGCATATGTTTTCAAAATAATTTGAGGAAATTTTACTCGCATTTTACAATTTACATGATATCTCTTCTGTATTCGTAACAAAATGGCATGCTTGTTCATTTGATCAGTTTGTTCCTAATCAGACTCACCTTTCCAAAAGAAAGTTTATAATCCAGGACATGCTTAATGCGTTTATTTGATTGTCACAATTTCAAAGTTCAAACCACCCCCTAGTCTCTTGTAGTTTGAAGATCTGTTTAAAATATCGAGTCAAATGCCACTGATCTCTGTTACAATATGAGCATGAATTATATTCAGCATATTTTTATTTTTCTGGAAATAAATATTGCAACGAATAAGAAACAATTTGACATTAAGCAAAAGGAGGTTAGTAGGACTGTAGGAGAAATATGTTCTTTTAACACTATGTTTTTTGGTGAGTGCAGGACCAGCTGGAGGAGCCATAGATGCTTACAATGGCGAAGGAGGTTTGTAGTTGTGTCTGGTGAAACGGGGAGGTGGGCGTGGAATGTCATTTGTATGTTTTGAACATCATGTGTTTCTTAATTTCAAAGCACACTTTGCTTTTTTAAAATTCTTCTTCGTTTTCCTAGCATTCTCTTTACTATGTACTGCCTTACATTACAACGATGTAGTTGATTTATAGTTTCAAGGGAAATTGTATGGATAACAAAGGTGCTTCATCTGAATGATATTTATCGGGGATACTTTTGGTCCTTGAAAGCAACTGATCCTGAACAGCCGCTCACGTTTAGACCCATGATAAGTCTCAACAGGTCAACCGAACTTCCAGGAAATGGCATGTCCTGGTGTTCTATTCTTCCCTTTTCGCTTTTCATTTAGCAACAACTAGAAGCATAACCGCGCTAGTTGGATTATTATGCCCTCACTTTTCCTATATAACCCGGTTTGATTCACGATTGTACCACAGTTTATATATATTTACGGACCATGATCAAAATAGCATTTTATGACCTACTTAAAATGGACATTATCAAAATAGTACCAGACCTCAGAGCTTATAAATTTATATGGACATGATCAAAATAGTATTTGATGGCCTAGATTAAAACCCTTTTATGACCAAGGCTTTCAAAGGTCTTAAAATGAAGAATTTATAATATATATTATTATATTTGATTCCTTTCATTTTGATACTTAGGAACAATGCAAGCTCGAGTGGTCCAAATGACCCAAAATGTTGCTGCTTTCAAAATAAAAAATCTACTAATATATTAAAACAGATCGAAAGATTCTTTGATCGACATGTGATGCAGTATTTAAGCGACATGTGTCCCTTTTAGTCTATATTAATAAATTCTTATTTTTAGATATCATATATAATTAAACTATCATTTAATTAGTAGATAAATATACATAATATAATTAAAGTCTTATTATTATATTGTTATTCTATCTACCAATATATAAATCAGTCCTTTTGAATTTAAAATTTCTAATTTACTTATCAAAATAATGTTATTTACTAATTATCATATTATTATTTATATGCACTTAAAATATATTCATAATTAAATTACCATATTTTAAATCAATAATTTCAATTTACATACGACAGCTACTTTCCATATTCTATATTTTAGCTTAATATACTCTAGCTAATAATAATGTGCTAATTTAACCCCCGGATTATTTTTATAAAGACAGATTGAAGATTGGATAAATATAAAGATATACAAAATATGAACGGAAGAAAAATAATATATATATAGTCAATCCGTACTGGTATTAATGTAATATATAATAAAAAATAAACTTTAAATACTCCTTAGAGAAGTTTGGACCATTATATTTCATTCAATAAATGTTTATAGCCTGTAGATTATTTTGATGATATCATAAATCTTTTAATTATTTACATCAAATAAAATAAGAGATTTGATAAAATTATAAGTTCTTTATAAGTATTTATAGACAGAGGAAACAAGTTTTAATTGAAAATCCAAAATAATTTTCTAATCAAAACAAAATAAAACTAAATCAACTTCTTAATTGTTAATCTATACTCCTTATTAAAAATTCTATCCCCATTGTTGAATGTTACATATTTTGGGACATGCAAATTGTACAAAGTATCCTTAATGATTAAATTACACTATCAGTCCCTTATCTTCTAAAATATCTTCACTACCACTTTTTACATCAATTACATTTTACATCAATCTACAACACTCGACGCCGCCGCCACCATTAATAGTCGCTGCCACCACCCCAGTCGTTGCCACCACCCCAGTCGCCGCCGCCGCATTGCGCGAGTACAATGCTAGTCTTAAATAAACTTTTCGCATAACTGAAACGGTATTATTATATATTTAAGATTTAAGGTGGGATCCAATTTGTTATTTTATAATGAGATACCATCTATATTATCTTAAAAAGGTAAATCGGAGGGAACCCCTTGATCTCCGGTACCGCATTGGTACCAACATGCATAGGTCACGCAACACATGTTCTAGTAAAACACTTCCACCCAATACCCCACACTTCAACAAATACCTAAATATTTCTCAATCATGCTTGCAAGCGGGATAGAACCTGTATCACTTAAGGACATCACATGGAGAGGTCCAAACTTTATAGGTGGTGGCTGACCACTTGAGATAATTCAAGTGGTTCCATCCATATTATTTTGCATTATTATTTTGCATTATTATCTCTAAAAAAATACAGTAGTTCACATCACGGCCAAAAGTTTGTTTTTAGTTTCATCCCACATATTACATATTTGCTCCAAATGTAATTATCTTCTTATAGGATAACAAATTTTACTTCAATACCTTAACTTGTGTTACTTATAATAAGATAACATATGTTATAATTTCGTCGGAAAGATTCAGAATTTCAAAGATAAGAGCAGTAAATTTCTTGGTATATTATCGATTCATTCCTGAATGCCTAAGAGGGCTCATTGCTTCCTTCTTGGCGTTCTCCGGATAAAATTGTGTCTTAAATTCATGAACAAATCAACCCAAGTATCGATTGTGCGAGTACCTCTATTAGTGTCCTCGTTTCGACGTCTCCACCATAACACCCAAGTGGTACATATTTTAACAAGTTAAGTGCATACAATAAACCAATTTTTAGTTAGATACATAATATATGTTTTTGGTCATAGTTATAATTCAAGACACTTGGCTTTTAATTAAAAGATGGGAAGTACGTGAACCATATTAATCTTGAGCATCTATAATTAAAAGGGGAAATATCATGTATCCCCTTACTAACACAAGCTAACTCCATTGTGTTAGCAATGTGAAATGGCATAATCATCAAATTATTGAAAACCAATTTGATAACACAAGCTAAAAAAGTCAGCTAACTCCATACACAATAAAACACACCTGGCTCGTACAAAAACATAAGATCCATCGATCCTAATGTATCGGTGCCAACAAAAGAGTCATACATTCATCATTTTAGTTTATACCATAAAAACTTAAAATATAAATTCATATTTTCCAAACACTAACTTCATTCAAAATACAACAAATGACTCAAACCTTGCCCTTCATTTTTCTGTCTTGTCTATTAACTCATGTGATATGGATATAGTTAATAAGAACCCGATCTAAAATGCAAACTACTTGGGAATTTATAACTAATTAATTAAGGTTATGCCAACACTTACCTAAGACAATAGGTCCAATGACTTTGTGTTGAGCATCTTTGATGGTGAAAGTGTACATTTGACCATATATTTTAACAATTCGAGCATCTATTGTGTACCCCAAAAGGGACAAAAGCCCTTAAAAAGGAAGCTTTTTTATGGCTTTCTTTCCCCACCAAACCCCATTTGTGGTCCCTTACCTTTTATGATTCCCAATGTACATCCAAAATGACACCACTTGTCTATTGATAACCTATATGTTTAGTGTGAAATAACTTACAAAAAAGACAATATAAGTGCTCTTTTAGGGCCTGATACATTACTTCATACTAAATTTGGTTATAAGTTATATTGGTTTTTCTAAAAGTATTAGGTGTGAAAACTCATTTTAGACCATGTTGTCTGTCATCAGTCATCACATTAGTGTCACATTACTTTCTCAATTTCATTCGTATTAGTGTCACATTACTTTTTCAATTTCATTACGAATGCATCACCTTAACACGAATTGTGCATCATTTGCACCTCAAACGACCACATACCACTTACACATTTAACTTGTATGAGTGGGATAAAAACAAACAAAACAAGTCATCCGAATCGGCATGGGATGCCGATGACGCCTAAAGCCTTCCGTCCAAACACCATGGTGTGGTAATCCGGAGACGCCGGACACCACCCTGAGTGCAAACTACATGCTCTAAGAGTCATGTTTATTAGTGGCAAAATCTAAAACTTGTCTGTTTCGTATGATGTGGACTTTTTTGGTAAAGCATGTGGACTGATTAGAATGAAAGTCTCATGGTCCATGGTTATGTAAAATACATAAGCTAAAAAACGAAAGCCTTAGCATCTCTATGTAAATATTTGGAGTATATAACTACATCAGCAACGTAGTAATTTATATTAGGAGTAGTTTATTAAAAATGTCATTATATTTTTGAGTAAGAAGAGGTATACTTTGCAAATGATTAATGATCCGTATACCACATTTTTTTAGCCGACACCACCAAACGTGCTTTAAAATGTTGTACTATGCAATAGTGTGAAACACATTTGATGATGTACAGTTATAAAAATATGGTGTACGGATCACCTCTTTTTGCAAAATTGATGATCTTACCCTATTAATCAACTAGGTTCATTGTGTGGTCATTCATAAAGGGTAATTTCACATTTGGTTGGTATACATTGTGCATTTTAATGTTGAAATTTTCCCAACAATGAAGTGTAGCAGTGTATTAAAATTAAAAATAAGCTAGGATCATAAAATTAAAAAAAAAAAAGAAAAGAAAAAGCTAGGATCATAACTAAATCTTAGTATACCTATAAGTGAAAATAAGTGAATCCTACGTGGCATTCACTGGACCTATCCACGTCATTGCTTACGTGGCTCATTGAGGTTATATTAATCCTACGTGTCACTCAGATACCGTATCCACGTCATGAGGTAAATGGCACCTGACACAACAACTAACATAAACATTTAATTAAAATAAAAAAAAATCATGGGTATACGAAGACTCGAACCCGGGTCTTATGTGTGGAAGGTAACGCTTAAGCCACTTATACAAGTTTAACATGTTGTAAATTTTAGATCCCCCCTCACCTTTAAACCTTTACTGCCAAATGAATACATTGATATATATTAGCTGTAATCTACAAATGCTGTAAATTTTATATTTTTTAAAATGGCTCACTCTTTCAAATAGGTACCTGAATAGTACATGCTACTACTCGACACTCATCATTCATCCTTGCATTTTTACGAACCGTGCATCGCACGGTTCTAACCTAGTTATTTATAAATGTTGATATATTTAAGTTAAAATTACTTGTTTTTAACAAGTATTTGTTTATTTCAAATTGCCCTTTTTATGGTCTCCCCTTTCGACCAATGAACAATGGCAAACCTATTGATCACATGCATAGAAACATAAAAAAATTTAACAGCTAAATATCACACCAAATCTACTCATATTCTTAAAACTACCTCAAATAGTTATAGCAATTTTGGTGTTCAAAATCTAAGAATTTGAACCAATTGGGTGGTGGTCCAGTGGTTAGACATGTGTCTCTAAAAAGGGTAAAACTCCCTGAAACTCACAAGTTCAATCCCCAGCTCCTTAAAAAAAGATACCATGGTGGCCACGGAGGTTCACCCGCCCTGACTCCTGGCTCGCAAAAACAAGTGAGTTTTTGGAACTAGTCTGCTCGCAAAACAAGTGGGACACTCAAGTTGAACAAAAAATCTTAGAAATTGTTGTGGAAATGTGTGCCTTCAAAAAGATTAGTTATAACATATATGGTTATCATAATGTATATTGATATAACAATATTTCTACTAATAAATTGTGATTTCTAATCTTATATGTCAGCATTTGATCGAAAATCCTAGACCGGCCACTCTTTTCTAGTATACATATCAAAAGTGTAAGAATACTTCTAAATTCTAATGGTAAGGTGAGCCAAAAGACTAGAGGAAATTTCCATCAATTTAGTTCTAACATTTGGTCTTTATTTTAATCATCTAATCTAAATCTAAATAACTATAAAAATTGAGTTTTGTCACAAATATTGATCTTAAATCCTAATACTAATAAATGTTTTGATATATAAAGTTTATTTTATGAAATAATTAATTGTTAAATATAAGAGTTGAGTTTTGTCAAAAATGTTGGATTTAAATCCTAATGTTAATATATGTTTAAATATATAAAGTTTATTTTTATATAATAATTAAGGGTTTTTTTCTAATATGTGCCCTAACGGCACACATAAGGATGTATTTAATACGCCTCAAAAATTAAAAAAGGTAATAAGACTCTCTTTAAAAAATGCATTTCTCAATTCCCAAGAAGAATCTTGTTACCTTTATCAATTCCCAATAAGAATATTATTACCTTTTTCAATTTCCGATGCATATTAAATGCACTCTTATGTGTGTCCTTAGGGCACATATTAAAAAAACCCATTAATTAATGGTTAATTATAAAAGTTGAGTTTTATGTAATAATTAATGGTTAATATATAAGAGTTGAGTTTATGTAATAAATAAATAGGAATATAAAATGTTTTGATGTACAAAAATTTGATTTTATGTAACAATAATATTTAGTACTAGAGGGGCACCCGTGCAGGCGGCGGCGGTGGTGGCGGCGGCGACGATTGACGGCGGCGGCGGCGTGTAATGTAGGTTATTGATGTAAAGGTAATTGATGTAAAAGGAGGTAGTATAGTTTTTTAGGAGTTGAGTGATAGATATTGTAAATTATTTCATTAAGGGTATTTTTGGTAAAGCGGTAAGAGAATGTAGAATTATATTATTAAAGAGATGGGTATTTTAGGGATTTTAATTCATCTTTTGAGAAAATTGGGAGGGAATTCCCCTTTTATAATATACTAGAAATGTACCCGCGCGATGCGCGGTCTTGGATGATTTTTAAAAATAAATAAATTATAGTGTATATGAAATTCATAAAGTTCATTCAGTACATACATCAAAAGGTAATGGTTGCCGGCAGTTGGCTTCGTCGACTGACGGTTCTAGAATGCATAACACACGGGTATATAAAAAATGCGTTTGTTATTATTGCTAGAATATTTAAAATTAATTGTTTATATTAATATAAAAATAATATATAGTTAATTAATATATAAATAATATAAATATTAAATGATAGTAAATGATATGATAAATAAAGAAATGTTTTAAATTTTTTGAAAATTAAGACATCATCCATTTGATTTATAATGTAGTATAGATTATAGATATTGGGTTAAAGATCATACAATGTTTGACTTGTTTTTATAGAAAACTATTGAATAATAAAAGATTAACTTGTAATTGAATAGTTGATTGACATTTGATAATAGAAAGATAGTTCGAAATGGCTATTTATAGAACGGGGTGTGTCTGTGGCCTTGTGCCAATCAACATTGTTGGTTATCAATAGTGTCAGGAATTAATCCCTGAAATTACATCACGAGAGATAAAAGTTTCTGTTAAGTAGGCTAGCCCCACATTGGCTTGCTTAGGTATTTGTAACTCTGTTAATTTATCAACGGTTTTTACAATCTACACTGCCCATTAGAGCAAGATAACATGTTGTGTTAAAGTCCTGATAAGATATATATAATCTTTGTGTTTGATTAATAAGGCTTATCGGAAATACCGCCTTTGCGAAACTCAAACCGAAACTATGATCAATTGATCGCCATTCATTAACCCAGAGATCCAATTTATTGAACAAATAAAAAATATCAACGAGTTTGACTCTTCTCATGAAACTCAGTGAGTTGCTTATTCACTTCACAACTCGTAGTAGAATATTATTTGCACCTCAAAATTTGCCAAGATGAAGTCCTCCACTTATTCCCTACAAAGGGTCTTGCGAATCTGCACAAAAACATTATAATTTTTTTTTTAATCGACACATGTGTTTAAAACTTTAGTATTCAAAAAACGATATTTATTCATTTTCTTCAAATAGTATTACTTCTAGCCACCGAGCTTATGGTGGAGTGGTTGAGGTGACACCTGGTGTCGTGACCCAGGTTCGATCCTTTTGTGATTCAGGTTTGATCTCTATTCTTTACATTTGATTTGTAGCATGTAGAGTCCCCAAATAAGGGAGACCGGAACCTTTGTGGTCTCCGGATCGATCCTAAGGGCAACCAGTTTCATCACCAGTGGGTCTTGGGGTAGGTAGATTTTCTTTGGAACGTGGAGTTAACATGGGGCGCTTAAAGGTTCTGCAGGCTAGTTGGCGGTGGCCTTTTGTCATTGGGTCACCCTGTACAGAGTACCTAGCTAGCCATTGGTCTTTATATTCAAAACTTGATGGCCCACAAATATAACTGGTCCTCTAATTGCACAATTAGATGGTTTAGTGGCAAGAAGACCTGTTTTTATTAAGAGGTCTCAGGTTCAAATCCTCCGTAGGCATATTAGGAGATGACCAAGATATTTAATTTCCACCTATGATGGGCCCAGGTGAGATTTTCACTCCAGGTTTCGGGTTCGAGTCTGGATGATAGGGGTTTCTTGTTGAGGGTTTAAATTGGGATCTATTATGCCAAGAGGCTCTCTAGCGAGAACCCGGTTAAAACAACGTAAACTAAATCTCCCGACATTTGTAAGTAATTTACACTTTTCAAAAAGAAAAAAATGACTCTGTAGATGTGTTTAAAACTTTAGTATTAAAAAATATATTTATTCATTGTCTTAAAATAACTAAAATCATAAACAATAACATACCTCGGGAAGCTTCTTTCTAAATGCAACATCTAGGCGAGCATCAAGGGTGTTCTCAAAAACAATCTTTCCATCACCAGAAGCTAACACAACCCCTCCAGAGCTTTTGATCGAAATCATTTTAACAAATTAACATAAGTTTGGGGGATATAACAATATAAGGTATAAGGACACAAAAATGTATTCGATGTTACATTTTGTTATTGTATGTATCAAACTTCATATATATCTTGGTTTATTTATTAAAAAGCGATGTGACAACTTATATAGATGTTACGTGAACAAAAATATCAGTTTCTTGATGAAACGGTAGCAAAAAATTGAAAATTGGTAAATACAATAGCGTTGATACATTTTTATGTACTTGAAGATAACAAAATTGAGAAACATGACTTTTTATACGTTGTAATGTTTATTAAAGAACTTCTTTTTTGGTAAAAAATTTTCGTGAAAGATGGATGATGATTACCATGAAGGACGATGAGGGTCTGCATTGGTTGGAGGAGGTGGGAGGTATACGCTTTTGTCTATATCGATTCTTGGTGCTTGAACTTTTGCTTTCGAAGCGTACTCTTTTTTAGCATCTTCTAAAACGGATTCAACTAGCGAAAGATCGACCTCTCTACACCGCAACAACACTGATGGCTCGTTTAGCCTTAGCAAACCCTGCAAGTTCGATCAAAGAGTTTCACCTGATCACAGGCTTGCTAATTACCATCTAATACTTATTACATACAAGTTCAAATGGTACTTTATATTGCTCATTCGATCAGAAAATGTACCACACAATCATATTTCATTCGTTGCCTGTTACGTACATACAGAACGCCTAGATCGATCAATGAGCATTTTGTTCCTACAACACTAGATAGTATACCTTTACAGACTGCAGGGTATGTCGATGTTTGAGGTGCCAAAAAAAAAAGTCAAAATTGTTTGTATTCAAGTACATTTTATAATTTTCGAGTAATATATGTTGCTGTTGATGCAACTATTTTTTTCCTTCTATTATCAACCCCAAAATCTGTTAAATGTATTACTCATTTAAAATATCTATGAGAGATGTTGCATCCAACACCGTGCAGTTAAATTGCACGGATCATTTCCCCGCTATATGTATGCACTATTAACTTATTATAAGGGTACCTGGACAATTAGGCTTTGGGTAAGCTTTTTGTATGTTTTCTTGTTATGAGAAACATTAAGAAGCTCTTTGCTAGCAGAAGATTTCATGGCAGTTACCAAATCATCTTGTGCTTGAAGAACTTTGATACGCGTTGCATTCAATTGCATCGAGTATTCACTGCGACGAACATAACCCACAATAATCAAAACACACACAAAAACTTCTTCATAAACCATGCATCTACTAATTTATCACATCAATTAATGTGGGTACAAACTCACATTTTCTTTTTAACCTCTACTTGCTTTGTCTTTCGCTCAAATTCCTGTTTGATTTTCTTCTTATCGGTATCAACTATTTGCATTTTCTGAATGTTGAATTCCTATATATGAATAACAAATTAACATAAATTAATATGCATGAACATACATTCTATATCGGATCATGTACATTTTGTTACAATTACGTAACGTTTCAAATCATCATGAACATTTAGTTTCATATGTATATATTAATCAAAACAACCGCATTGCGAAAAAGATTAGATTTAACAAGAAAATAAAACCTCTTCAGCAGAAACAGAAATCTCGTTAGCTTTCTCTTCGGCTTCTTGCCGAATGAATGCAACCATTTGTTGTATTTGTTTCGATACATCCGCGTCGTTCATCTTTCCTCTTTTTCTTTCAAACCCGAATTAAAACAACAACAAAA
The DNA here is from genome assembly GCA_025447715.1 of Asclepias incarnata. Taxonomy (NCBI): domain Eukaryota; kingdom Viridiplantae; phylum Streptophyta; class Magnoliopsida; order Gentianales; family Apocynaceae; genus Asclepias; species Asclepias incarnata. Next base: position 6,574 of record JAOEHQ010050942.1, on the reverse strand, counting down.
ACAGATAAACTTATTAATATGATTGATTTATATTAACAAATCTCAGGTGGATTAAGATTGGAATGTTTCTGGTATGATATGATAGGCAATTTTGGAGAGAAAGATTAAGAGAAATATATTTTATCGTTATAGGTAACAACTAAATAGTCCTTTAAGCTATGGTTTTATTTCAAATAGTCCTTATTGAGTACAACTGTTTAGTTCAGACCTCATTTTGTTTGTTTTGCACACACTTGGTCCATTTACCACATTTCTATTTAAAGTTGAATGGGAGGTCTATTTTCATGTATCATGAAAGGGGAAAAAGACTCATTTAGGTATTGTTTGTTTAGAACTTAATCTTTAAAGAATGACTTAACTGGAAAAGCTAGCCACAAAAGCACTGCTTTACCAATTAATTCGCTATTTTTTAATATGTTTTTTTGCTCACCACATAAAACAAACAACAATATTACTTAATTTATATAGACAATATTTATCTAGACCGACATTTTATACAGAAAACACTTAATGAAAAAAAATATAACAAGCACAACCTTGTTCTTATAACCTCCACAAATTACCTTTTCATTTAGAAATGAACAACCTTTATCGGCTTTCTTACATTTTTTAACATTAAAAAGAACATAATCTAATTGCAATATTTTCTTTTACAATAAAATTTCTGAATTTCGCCAAGGAGATTCTTTTGCATTTTTAGTTAGACATGCAAATTATTCAATTATTTTCTAAAAGTTATTATAGAATAACATATATTACTGATCTATATACCTTTAGAGATCGGTTTCAACTTCTTGGTCAAACCTCTACATTATATTTACTAATTTAAGATTTGTAATAGATAATGACATAATTATGTACAAAGCACATGACCATGTTAACAAAAAAATCGTAATAACAAAAAGATTTTACTGGAACTTAATAAACGATATGAAGAACTGGTGTTTGATTGAGTAATTGTATTTGTTTGGAATGCATATATAATTGATTACAAGTTTAGGGTCTAATTATGTAATTCTCTATTGATTTTTGTCTTGAATTTTCTTTATATTTCACCAAGTTTTAGGCAAGGTAATAGCACCAAGATTTGGACTTTGTGTTTAGATTGTAAGCTTAGACGTGTTTTTAGTAGTAAACATTCATTTGTTTCAATCTAGGCTTTTGAAATTTGATCCGGATCACCTAATAATGTTGGGATGAAAATCCCATTAACTTATATAATTATATATGTGCTCGCGGTATGTAGTTCAGTGAGCCTTTGTTGTTCTTCTGATTAACTTAACAGAAAAGGTTCAAGTAATTCAACTTGATAAACTTCGTAACCAACAATCAAACCATGACCAATCTACAGTTGAAATGCCATATTTAGTTTACCTGATTCAAATGGTGTTGTACCATTGCGTCTCTTATTGTTATTGATAACATAATATAAGAAGGCCAGTCTGATTAGTCCCGTATACTTTCTCAGTCTCCGGGTTTGATGCGCAAATTATAAACCATGAAATTAGTACTTATTTTAGTTTTATGATCCAAGTTTTGTTGTTTGATTTGCCATTCATATTCACTTATGTTAAGCTTCATACGAATTTGGCAATTTTGGAAACATATATGGTGAGAAGTGGAGAACTACAATTGTCATTTTAAACATTTGTTCGTCTATATTCATTTGTACATGTTCGTTTGTTTATATAAATATGTAGTATTTATTTGTAATTGTAATTTTAAAACATCTTAATATACATCTCAATATTTAATATAAATATAAATATTTATATAACTTTAAAAATCGTTGCAACTTTTCATCTCACCCATGAGACTTCAATTCCCTTTCGAGCACCGTCTGCCTCTCACTAGTTTTTCTTGTTTAAACATACATTTTGGAAAAGATTATTTAGATAATGACATATGGAGTTTTTTTAAACTACTTAATAGTTAGATCTTTAATATTAAAATCACGATTAAGAAATGGTACGCCTCTGAAGTTGACTATGGACCTATCTTGTTCCGTTTTTCAAGTCATGGCCCACCATGGATGGCCGGATGGGTATGCTGATGCTATAATGGAGGGGGCAAATATTACTTTGAAGAATCCGCAACATGATAGAAGATTCATGGAATGGTTGAGAAACATAAAACCTTCCTTAAAGAAATTGATAAAGGAGACAAGAATCAGTAATAACAAATTGAAGACGGAGCTGAGGAAAAGTTGTAGAAGATGGGCGGGGGAGGGGGAGGGGATAACAAGTAATTTAAACTCTTACGAAAATACTTAAAACTCTAATGAAAATTACCCCTTGTTTATTTAAATGAGGAGGCAATTGATTGCACATAATGCAACAAGAACAATTTTTTATTTTATTTTTGTATAGTCCATAAATTTTTTCGCTTAAACAAAAATTACCCCTCCTTTTTATTTTTTTTAACATTGTTCCATCTAAAAAATGGTAGCGCAAATCTAATAAACATAAACAATAACTCGTTCATGTCTGTTCGGTTCGTTTACAGGCCTAATGTCATTCCTATTTGCTAACGTCAAATCTAAGATTGTTGTCTAAACGTCCTAATTTTGACAATTATTCTTGATGAACTACACATTTTCTCATCGAAATTTTAAGTAACATTACTGTTCGTACGTAAAGTTACACACGAATTAAGAAGGGGGTAATCTTGTATGAGAATAGGTTTTACGTTGAGTGGTGCTTGCTGGCGATTCCCAATAGGTATGAAGTGACTAGAACTCTTCACGCCACCAAGTGTAGTTTTAGGGTATTTTTTAGGTGTTGGTGTCATGCCCCTAATGCATATCCAGTAGTGGTATTTATAGGGGCCAAATGAAGGTTGGGTATTGGTCCATGGATGATGATCTCACCCATGCAGGAGGGTTGAACACGAGTTCCTAGATGATGATCTCATCATGCAGGAAGCCGTTATTCGGTGTGTCCTGTAGCGTGGACTTTGTTTGTTGTTCAGAGTAGAGACAAAGGTTTGGTGGGTGCAGATGTACTTTTCTGATGCATTTATGGCCTTTGTCCTGTTCGAGTTGTGGAGCCGCAACCTTCGTGATGGCTGCGGTCTTATAACCAGGATTGACATGGCCGCAGCCTTGGGATGCTGCGGTTTCTATCTTGCTATAGGTTGCGGCTAGTTTAGTTCATGCTTAAGGGATGGTACATCATCAAGCCCCCTAGCCTAGCATTGCGTGCATATGGAGTGGTAGGCTAGGTCTTTGGTTTTTATCCGGAGGCTAATAAGAGTAAGCTTTATTGCATTCCGCAGCCGTTTGCTTATATATTTTCCATACTCTCTACCCCCCTCCCTCTTTTTTTTTTTTTATTTTTTTTTATTTTTTTTTATTTTTTACGTGTATGTCAACCTATCCGTTGATGGCGTGCGTGTGCCACATGTCGAAATCTCGGGGGTGGTCACTTCAAACGTCTTGTCCAACCGTCCCCTCAGTTCCCCACTTTTCCTATAAATAGGGGAGGAGAAACTTCATTTTCACACCTCTTTCATTTTCTTCCTCTCTACGCTTTCGTTCTCTCTCTGCTTTCCGCAGCTTCCGCAACCGACTTCTAGCTTCCCGTAGTATTCCGCAGGTGTGTTTTTGTATATTTTTATTTTGTCATTTCCATATGGGTAATAAAAAGGATTTGCATGTTCAGTTTTGTACCATCGGTAGGGAGGAGCTAGTAGAATTATTATCCACTTATAGGTTTCCACCTGGTTTGGGTTACGTCGTCCCGCGATCCTCGGACACTATTAGAGGGGCTCCGACGGGTAAGATAGGGTTGTATTTTGCGATGTTCGAGTTAGCCAATATTAGACTTCCGTTCACGTCGTTCTTTTTAGATGTTCTAAAGTATTACCGCTGCCATATATCGCAAATTACTCCCTTCGGGGCTCTCCGCATTGCGATGTTTGAGGTGTGTTGCCGTGCCCGTGGCAGTGAACCTACAGTTGCCTTGTTCCGGAAGTTTTTTAGATTAGGTAGTTCCGGGGATTGGTATACAATAGAGAAGCGTCCAGATGCAGGTTTGCCGGAGTGTATTTTCGGGGTGAAGGATTCCGTCAAGGGGTGGAAAAGTAGGTTCTTTTTTGTGGATGCGGCAGTCGTGGGTCCAAATAATTTGGGTGTGTTAAATATGAGGGGCGAGGCTCGGGGGACTTTAGCTGATCCTAAGCCTACGGAAGGTTTTGACCATGTCTTGCTGAAAAGGCTATATACACCTGCTATCCGTAGTCGTGTTCTTCCAGAGCCGATATTATATTTGGCTGGATTGAGTCCTGTGTGGGCGCACCATCCTGCTGCTCCACGGATCCTTAGAGCGGACGGGAGGGGTATGGCGTCCGGAGCCTTTTGTTTGACCTCCCTTTTTGTTTTCCGATTATCAATATTCTGTGTAAATTTATGAACATTATTTGTTTTTTATGCCTGTATGTGATATTAACGAATTTTGTTTTAATTTTGGTTTTTACGTCTGTTTTGCAGTCATGAATTTCCTTGACTTCATGGAGGAGAGCCCTAATGATGTAAGTTTTCATCCGGATCTTCCGGAAGGTAAGCAGGTTCCAGAAGTTGTTCACGTGGCCATGGATCAGGAAGTCACCGTTTTGGCGGATGATGGAAAGTCTGCGGAGAGGAAAGAAGAGATCTTGCAAGCTCATGTCGAACAGATGAAAAGAAAGAAAACGAAAGCGGGTGGTGGGGAGGCTACGAGTAGTAAGCCCAAACAATCGAAAAGGAAGGAGGGTGAGGCCGGTGGTTCAACATCTAACAATGTCAAAAAACAGAAGGTTTTAAAAGGGATCCGACTAAAGGAGCCCGCCGGGGGAGTTTACAGACTCCGTGATGAAGATGAAGATCCCTCTGGCACCGGTCTGGCTCCGGGAAAAGGGAAGGGCCAAAGCTCTTCGTGTTCTTCAGGAGCGCCCCGGCCAAGCTAATGTTGGCAAAGACGTTTTCGAAGTGGAAGATTCAGGGGATGAGCTCAGTGTTACCGGCGGGTACTACGCTCCTACTCCTACTCATAGTTCCGGCCCTCCTTCTATGCGGATTCCGGAAGTCCCGGAGGGGGATGGTCCTTTCACTGTGTTGTTTCCGAACATTCCGTTGGCTAGTGATTTGGGTACAGAGGAGGAAAGATTGGAATTTGTGGAAGGTGTTATGGTCCCTTCCCGCTTACGTAACTTGGCGTTGAGTACTCATGGGTCCTTTCAAGATTATGCTAATGAAACCGCGATTCGCAGCATGTGTGTTCAGGTTTGTCTGTATACCTTTTACTCTGGTTTTACTACTTGCGTGTATAATTGTTGTTTGCTGTGAATCTTATCATTGCTTCTGATTTTGGTGTCCCTAGGCTGAATATTGCAGGAGGTGGAAAGTGGCTACGGCAGAAAGGGCTAGGTGCAATCGTCACAACAACCTGCTACGCCGTAAACTCAAAAAATTGGAGGATAGCGTCAACCCAGAGCTTGTCAATTCACAGCTTGAAGACTTAAAAACTCAAAAAATGATGGAAATGCAGAAGACTGAGATGGTAGAGCAAGAGCTTGGGAGGTTGCGTCTGAAATTTGAAAGTTCGGAGACTGAAAAAGAGGAGTGGAAGGGAAAGTCGAATATTGCAGAGGAGAAGGCGGAGGCGTTTGTGTTGGATTTGGCGAAGCTTACGGATAAGGGGCAGGAGATGGAGAAGAAAATTCAGGATTTGGAGTTGGAGCTTGCGGCTAGCAGACTGGAGAAAAGGCAGATAGTGGAGGCCCTTCCATCAGTAGTCCGGAAGCTTCATCTGAGTTGCGAGTTCGCGAAAGAGATGGCGAAGGTACAGAACTGCGCCGTAGTCTTTGGGGGTCATCGTAGCTTGGAGAGGCTGAGGGGGCGCCCGGGCCTTGATGTCACAACCTTGTCCGGGTATAATCCCCAAGCAATGGATCAGCTAAAGGCCGCAGCTCTTGGTTTCCAACAGGCAGAATATGAGTTTATCCTCCGGCTTGCTTCTAGTGCCGAGCTCCCTGCTACAGAGTGGCTTCGCCTTGAACCGTCTCCATTTCCTGCGAAGCCTGCGACTCAAAGCGCTCCGACTAGCTCCGTGGTGGCCCCTCCATGATTTATGCTTGTGTTTTAAAATTCACCAAGTCAGTTGTGTAAGGGCCCTTGTTGGCTTAAAACAATATTTCAGTTTTGAACAGCTACTTCTTTTGTCGTTTGTAAGGCCTTTGTTGGCACCTAACGATGTTTAAACTTTTTGTTTATGCTACTTTGTCATGCTCTATTATTTGCTTGTGTGATTGGTGTTTTCATCTTTATTTTTGTTTGAGTGCCGTATGCATCCTTTAAGGGGATGCGGAATGATTCGACTCCTTTGTTTGGGTCAAGATTTTGCTAGGGTTGCATATTCGTGCAAGTTTTTGTGCCAAGACTTGATCTTGGGCTTTGTGTTTTGCCAAGATAAACTTGGGCTTGCGGTTTAGTCAACTCTCTTGCCGGAGCGTTTAGAGGGTTGCCGCTAGATGTCTAGGAAGCCTGTTCCCGTTCACATCTTGCAGGGTTAACCCTGCGACGCAAGGTTGCGAGCCT
>JAOEHQ010050931.1:0-13297 GCA_025447715.1 Asclepias incarnata | reverse complement strand
CCCCCCCCCCCCCCCCCCCCCCTCTTTTTTTCCCTCTCACTTGCATTGTTTTCCTGTTGTTTTTAGGTTAAGCTTCAATTGGTAAATTTATTATAAATTAATCCTATCGTTAAAAGCTTAAGAATCAAACAAAGATAGATATGTCTAAGCTCCGAAAATAAGCTCATTCGTGCTAAGTTTTAGCATATAAAGGTAAGATTTAGTCCTCACCAAAAGAACCATAACCATCATTGTGATATTTACATACCTGCATTGATCGTAACAATGTCCTTAGATCAGAATTTTCAATAACCAGTTCTTGATTCTCCGCCTCATATGCATCAACCTAAAATAGTATTTGTAAATATAACTATATATCACTTGAAGCAAAAGAAGAAAAACATTTCATGTAACATACAATCTTTTTATAGAAATCGTTGTCAGCCTTCTTTCCATTTCATGTCCCACGTTGCCGTCCTTTTATCAATGTGTCCAAACGGATGTAGAGTATTATTTGAAAGTTGAATGTGGTTTGTGTCATTGTCATGATATTTATAGAAAAAATGTATCTTCAACTTACTCAAACGAAGATGAAAAGGCGAAACAATTATGTATCAATTATTATACGCGAGGAAGAGTTCAACTTACTCCAATCCATTTTAACGGTTGCCTTCAAGCTTTATGTAAAATTGATTGGACAACACTAAATGCTAATTAACAAATTACACGTTTGCTTCTTTTTCCTTTTCAATTACAATACGTTTGCTTCTACCTTTAACACCAATTTCATTATCTTAGAAAAATAAGTCATCATTAATAGACTTATTAATAAACTTTAAACTAAATAAGAATATAATCATCATAAGCATAAGAAATAATCTTTTCAACCCGATCTGTTGCGACCCAAACTCATTTTGACCTCTCAGCTATTCCAACCTAAACCGTTCATCTTATCTTATCTTATCTTATTACCTATAAAAAAAAAATAGTTTGCGCCAATTTTTTAATCGATCATAAAAATTCTTCCAAGTTTAAAAAAGTAAAAGTGGCAAAAAATGTAAATGGTTTAACAAGAAGGGACCTTAGTGCTATTTAAATGTAACTCAAAGGGTAGTGAACAAAACCCTAATTAAACCCTTTCCATTCCTCCTTTTGCCGTCCTTCTTTCTTTCTCTATCATTCCAAAATCGTCGCCGTGAACCACAGTAAAAATCTTTAATCTCCGTCGCCGGAATACATCTTCACCAAGGTATATATATATACACACACTATAAATGTGCCTTTATTCTGTTTTTATAATAAATATTGATAATTGTTATATAAATTAGGCTCCCTAGATGTTATCTTGTGAAAAGTTTGGATTTTTGTTAATACCCATATGTTTATATATATAATTGATATGTATAATATATAGTTACTGTATTTTTTTAGTAGTGTATTGTGAGAAATGTTATTTAGGTTAATTTTTGTATTGTGGTGTTGATAGTTGGTAATGGGTAATAAGCGGAAAGCTCGCGAAGTTCATTCCGACGATGATGATTCGTCGAAAAAGCGTGGTAAGAGAACGGACGGTGGTGATAACGTTGGCGCAAAGCCACAGCTGTTACCATCGATGATTAAAAACAAAGATAAACGGTCGGCCGTGTATGCCAAGATTAAGCATGACAAGAAACTAGAGAAGAAAAAGATTGCTAAGGCTCGTGAAGCTTTGGAGAGCCGTGCTCTTGAGCTTGGAGAAGAGGTAGTTTATATCATAAATTTTGTAGTGTGTTTTGATTTGTGGAATCTATTGTACGATTTGTTTTTGATGACAATGTGACTTGCATTAATGTGAATGTGTACTTTTGCAGCTTCCGCCAAGGAAGATTCCACGAACGCTTGAGAATACCAGAGAGGCCGATGAAACTGTTTGCAAGCCTGACGATGAAGAGGTATCTTATTTCTTTGTATCTCTTTCCACGCTATATGGGCATGTCATTGATTTCGTTTATATTACAGAGTAGTTCTTTGGGTTAGAATGTAATTTTGGTTTTACCTATGTTTGTATTTCCAGCTTTTTGCTGTCAATGATGCTGATGAATTCAGTGCAATCTTGAATTGTGAAAGGTCTCCAAAAGTACTGATGACCACCTGCCGTTTTAATTCTACGGTATGTTTTTCCTTTTAGTTGTGGCTGCTGTTTTGGATTATTTTTTTTAATGTTGCTAATCATATGCTTTGTAATCTTCCTTAATTATAGAGGGGACCTGCATTAATCAAAGATTTACTCACCATTATCCCCAATTCAGAGTACTACAAGAGAGGAACATATGATTTGAAGAAGGTAAGTAACATGGGTGTAGACTTATTTTTTCTTTCACCATCGTTTCAATTGGAGATGCATCATTTTAAAACATTTGGCAACATTTTTAGATTGTGGATTATGCAAACAAGAAAGAATATACATCTGTTATTGTTGTCCACACCAGCCGTAGAGAACCAGGTTATTTCTCGTCTAGTTTTCATTCATTGGCCTGTTAACTTATTTCATGGTTTTGTTATATTATACTTACCAACCTCGGTTAGAGGTATGAGTGTATGGCTGTCAACATCCCACCTCCCTCATACCCTACTTTTGACAGGATTGGGTATTGTTATATTATGCTTACCAACCTTGTTGACCTTATTGGCTGTTTATAGATGCTCTCTTGGTTATTGGATTGCCTAATGGACCTACAGCTCATTTCAAGCTTACAAATCTTGTATTGCACAAGGATCTCAAGGTACAGAAGTTTATGTATATACACCCTCCCACCTTTTTCTCAAAATAGGTTCTTTTTCCGTAAAGTATTACATTTTCTTTGATATGTTATTTACATGCCTGTGTGATTCTTTACTTGAATCAACTTTCACTATGACATAAACTGGATGGAAATCAAAACTGTATAGACATGGATCTGAGGAGCGATGGCTTTATTAGTTCTTAGTTGATGCATTTTAGCATTGATTATCAATGATAAGGGATATTAACATATGCAGGGCATGTTGTGTTAATGTGCTTCATTTGCTGTGTAGATGTCAAAGGGTTTGAATAGTCTTAATTCTCAAATTTTCCATGCTTGCTATTTTGGGTTGTCCCATCCCTCAAAGGATTTTTTTCGATCTCATCAATCATCTGCACTCGCTAACAAGATATTGGTGAGATTTATTGTGGGGATACTTCTGTTATTATTATTGGAAGAACTCAATTAAGCTGTGGCTAAGTTAAACATTGCTTTTTATTTGGAGCAGGGGCATCTTTTTTACAGTAATCTTCTAATTACAGTTTTGATATAAACAGTAGTCTTTCATTTGTTTTAAATGGAAGCAATTATCCAAAAAACTTAAAAGTCTAAACAAATTAAGTGACTAAAGATCAAGCGAGTTAGAGGGCATTTTTTTTTCAGTTTCACGTATATATGACTGGGACCTTGAAAGTTTTCCTCTTAGGGAATGTTACTAAGTCACATGTTTTAAGTTTGGTCATATATTAAGTGAAGAGGAGTTATTTATGTTCTTCCGAACTATTGTAATATTAACAAAGGCTTTTGATTATATGTTTACTTTGCATGCATAGTACAAACTTAATAATTGTTGCCTAATATTTACTGACCTTGTCTTAACCTTTCAAGCACCTGTGTAGAGATTTAAAAAGAAATGCTTTTATGTTACAATCGTGTGGGAATGCATGTGCCAACATGTCTGGTTTTCTTTGGGGTGCAATTTTTTACTATCTGTGTTAATTGTAGATGCTATGAACCTTAGATGTAGTTCATCTCTAGTCACTGGACCAATCTAGCTTTATAGTCTGTAGTAGAGTTTTCTCTCAGTAGATCACACGAGTGAGCATTGAGCTCTTCTAAAACTAATTAACTCTTTACACTCATGATTAAGGAATTTGTATTCTGTTTACGTTATAGTGACTGCCAGGTATGTTCTAGTAAGATGCAATGTCACATGAATGCAAAGAATGGATCTTAATTGATTTTAGTCTTGTAGGAACGTGCATAGTGAGTAGGGACCTGTTAGTACTTAGTAATAAGATAATGTTGACTTTAATGCTTGATGCATAACGATTGAAAGATTAGGGGTATGCAAGTGGTTAGCTTGGGTGCACAAGGGCATCTAAAAGTATCGCAACATTTACAATTGCTTTATGGTCTATTCAAAATAATTTAAAACCAATATAAAGATGTTCCTACATCTAGGATGGTGGTACTATGATGATGATTTCTTTGGTTCATTTGATTGGGAAGGTAATGATATATTTGGATAAGTTTGTAATTTTTGTTACACGTGGCAGAATCATGGAAACCCTACTGGTCATAAACCCGAGCTAGTGCTGAACAACTTTACTACACGCCTAGGTCATCGTGTTGGAAGGTAAAAATTCATCTTCTTCTTTGCAAAGTTGGCTTATTTGTGGTGTCCTTATCTCGATCGCTTGATACCTGTTTCTTGTAGGTTAATACAATCACTCTTTCCACAAGATCCTGAATTTCGTGGTCGACGAGTCGTCACTTTTCATAATCAACGAGATTTTATATTCTTTCGTCATCATCGGTACACAAACTATTATCTTATATTCTAAAAAATTATTTTGGGGCAAGGTGCTTTAACAAAAAGATTTGTTTGCTGTGTAGGTACATTTTTGAAACTAAAGAAGACAAACAGGCTGCGAAAGACAATAACAAGGATAACGGGGAGGAGAAGAGGACTCTAAAAGGGAAAATAATTGCTCGTCTGCAGGTATTTCTTATTTTCTTTTATAGCCAGAGTCAATATAAAGTAGAAGTTGCAAAATTGGTTGGCGGGTTAACTAAAATGTAATTTTTGTAACAGGTTTGAAACACGTAGGGTTAACTTTCACACTGTTCCTCCAACTTATACAGTTATGCATAGATAGTTCGTCAAGTATAATCACAAAAGTTAATATATTTCTATGATAATTTAGTTATTAAATAAAGTGATCTAAGAGGTTTCTTGCATTGAACAGTACTTTGATCAGTTTAATATTTAACTTATATTTTTGTCATGCGTTTCTCCCCTCTAGAGATAAGTTATAATTGAAAGTGACCCATATAAGTTATTGGGTGAAATAATTGGGTGAAATTGCTACTTCTTGTAAACATCTTAACCTCTACGACCTGTGGCGTTCTTCAAATCTCTAAATTAGCAAAAAGAAAACTTAACTGAACATTGATTGGATACATGTTTCAATGGCAAGTCATTGGGCTAATTTTCTTGATACTCCTACAGGAATGTGGCCCTCGTTTCACCCTAAAGTTAACAAGTTTACAGCATGGGACATTTGATACAAAAGGAGGGGAGTATGAGTGGGTTCACAAGGTATCAACTACCTTCTTTATCCACCCTGTTCACTTTTTATTATTTCATTATGCAAATTGCATTCGGTTCTTGTCCATGCATTTGATGTGACCTCCTTTGGATCTTTTTTTACTTTTTACCACAGCCGGAAATGGACACCAGCAGAAGAAGGTTTTTCTTGTGATATGCTACTGCAACTGGAGCTTTAGATTGTTTAACCGTTATTAGCCTCTCTGTTTTCACATTATTGTCTACATCTTATATAGAAATTAATTAATCCTGCGAATCCCAAAATTTTGTGGATCACTTGAGTTTTCCATCTATAAGAATCAAGCTTTGTGGTATGTGTACACATTATCTTTTTTCTTGGTATGTTATACATGTTTATTTTTCTTGTCCCCTTGCCTTTAAAAACCGAACGTCATTGTATTGGGAAAACGAATGGATGAAAATTTGGATACAATTTACTTTTTGTTCTTTTAATAAACACTGATATACTAGAAGTGATTAAAAATGCTACTAACACAACAATCTAAATTTGTAAGAGAAGAGTGCACATTGCCATCTCCGAATAAGTATATCAATGCTGCCTTATTATACTCGTAATATAATTCAAACGTTTGATAGATTCATGAAACTCTATTGATACATCAAGAAAACTTGATCCAACTCTTGTCCTAATGTAATATATAGCTCAAGCACTCCCATAAAATCTCTGAATATCGTCTTCTCCATTTAACATTATACTCCCCATCATGCAGCTGAATTCTTGTGCAGCATTACATGCTCTTTGCCGTTACCAAACGTAAGAATGTATTTTTCCATAAGTTGATGTATGGAAGTCCATTTGTGCTTATTTTAGGCCTAATAATACATCCCTAGCTAACATGTCATCAGCTGGTTGAACTTGCCTGCACTGGAGAACCGCATGCTGTTTGCTGCATGATGGATGATCTGTAGGGATATGGGCTACCTTTCTTGCTCTCCCAAGAAGATAGCAGCTTTGACGATGCGCATATATCTGGTTTTTCTTGGCATCAAGAACTAGAGCCTGCATACGTGCAACTGAATCATCATGATCACGTCAACGAGAGCAAGATCTGTGTCTAGTCGTGTGATGTCCGTTCTCTTGTTTGGACTTGAAGATCCATTAATGCCATCCGCATGTTGGTGGTTGAGTGTGTGTAATAGGGTAAAGATAATCAATAACCGGATATCTCAATGAATCGTGGTATTACTTTCCAAAAGTAATTATTCAACCCTTATTGTCTGGGTTACACAAATATCACTTTGGGATAATTTAGAGAGTTTGTTCATGGTTTTTGGCAAAATACAAGAACCCATTGCAGAAGAGTATTTTCAATTTTTGGCATCTTTTCTCATGTATATTGATTCTCTTTCAGTGAAGTCACTGATCAACTCACACTGTTTAGATTGACTTCAGTTCAGATTGACTTCATTTCAAGTTGACTTTAGTTCAGATTGACTTTAGATCAGATTGAATTCAGATCACATTGTCTTCAGATCAGATTTTGTCATTGCAGACTTTATCCCTAATCTGAAATTTAGTTCCCTTTCAACCTGCAAATTGGACGAGGGAGGTCATTGACTTGATGAGTATACATTCCGTACCTCCAAACCGATTTCCAAGTCTACTAACTATATCCCTCAATAACACTAAATTACTAACACAGCATCATGCCTTCCTTCTGAGTTCTGACATTCTATCTCTTCTTTCACTTTTGAAATCCTGCCCATTCTTGTAGCCATGATGGATACGGTGAGTTTACAATTGGTTTTATACCAATTGAGGCGAAAGTTGGGTTTCAAATTTAGCTCTGTTATTTAGAAACTCAAAATTTATTGTAGCTAATAATATCAATAATCTATATCGTAACCCAGAATTCGGGATCAATTGTTTAGTTTAAAAACCATCTCTACATCCTAAAATTTAGTTTAACCTGAATTTGTGCTTGCAAGTTATTGGATTCAATTTTAAGTTTAATCAATGTTGAAAGCTTCAGTGAAATTAGAAAATTATAAGTATTGAATTGAATACTTGATATAAGGAAGTGATAGTAGTCATAGAAGATCAATCTTCAACTAAAATAATTGTGATGAGAATAGATTCTGTGATGCCAAACATATGAAGTAAAAACACAAATCAAGAAGTCAAACGACAATTACAGACAGTTTTAAGTAGCAATCACTAGACGATTTAAAAGTCGTATTGTGTATTCTGGAATTTACAACTTCATAGATATGGTGGACGATAGTCTAGTTGCTCTTTCTAGCAGCAGTGGCAACTCGCCGACGCTTACCCAAGATATATCACCCTTTGACACAATACCAAAAGCATTACAGCGATCACTACAACTTCCGTAATATCATGGTACAAATGTACAAAATATATTATACATTAACAATGACCAAGACTACTATTCAGTCTGGTTTTTGGTTTATATTCTGACTTTATTAGTAGCCATGATCGTATTAATCTTGATTTCAGAAATTTCAATTTTCATTTCCATTCGTTAATCCTGAACCTGTTCTTATTTTGGTCAACCTGCAAATGATTAGAAATTGAAGTGTGAGGACGAGAGGACATGCATTATAAGAACGAATGTCACATTAGGATTTTAGGTTTTGTGGCACATAGATATATCTTAAGCTCATATGTCAAGTGTGTAAGAACATTGACTGGAGAGTAATATAGAGGTAGCCAATGGTTCTACTTAATACTTGAAAATGATTACTTATAAAAATATGTTCATTACGAATAAATAAATATATTATGAATTATATAACTAAAACGTTATTAAGCTACTATCAACATTTAATCATTTTTATTTTAGTGAGGTATACTTCATTATCTTACTTTGAAACGATAAATAGTTGTTCTTAGACATGACAAGTACAGGTCATTCGGTGTTGATGTACCTGTTTTTTGTTCAAGGGTAAGCTTCTTGAATGAAGAACCGAGAAGTATTCTTCAACCACCCTTGCCCACCTGTATAGTAGTAGATACAGAGCGATCTTGATTAATATTGTGTGTATGTATATATTAACAATTTAATGTTTCATAATAAAGATATCACAAGAGAAAGTTACCACAAATTCTTCCCAGATATTCCTTCAAAGAATGCAATGTGTCCTCCATGTTGTGTGGTTGCCAGAACAATATTTTTGTTCTCGCTGTCAGAAAATTACATCAGGTCATTCATAATGAATCATGTAACTGCAGGAAAAAAAATATATGGAAACTTAAGCCTTTTGTCGAATTGGGTTGCCCATTAGCAATGCTAATTAAGCTTATGTATGACGAGAATAAGGTAAACTCAAATTTTCATACTGGCATTCATCATATGGAATAGCTTCATCAGTGCAGACAGGGTCATCTATGGCGTTGATGCAGAGAAGTGGCACCTTTATTTTTGTGACCAGACGGGCACTGCTAGCCCATCTGTAATATGCATCAAGGCTCTGAAAATACGGCACATCATCATTAGTAACAGAGAGCAAGAACAGTGAATAAACATGGAATGCAGTTGAGAAAATTTTATATTTAAATGAATTACAGTACCTCAAAATTTCCAATAAATCGAGAACTGTGGTTATTGAACTCTCCAACAGAACGTGCCTGCAAGGAGATTTATTAGAGAAGCAATTGACACAGAATTGTTAACTACAAAAACCGTATGAGAAAATTAACTTTTTAGAAGATATAGGATGCATTTCTCAGAAGTAGAGGTGGTTACTTCAACCCTTTTCTTTATGAACGGGTTTTATCTTTTATTTGTAATAGGTCGGAATGATAATATAGACATGTGAAAAAGATTAAAAGGAAATGGATCGAAAGTTGCCCAAAGTTTATTGTTAATGTATTAAACAGCTTGAATGTTTCTATTCAAAACTTATATTACTATTGAAGTAACATACTCTTTATGATTGTAACCGACACACTAACTATTAAGAAAGTTTTTTTTGGAAAAAAAGTGTTTCGGGTCTATCCAACCTGACTTGTACCAACCCTTTTGGCCCATTACCTGACCCGTCTGTTTTTCCAAATGATTCTGAAGCATCCGCGAAAGGTTACGCAAAATGATAAGCCCATGGTTTCAAAATACCAGAGTCATGTATATTCGTAACAAGTTCCTCCATTTATTTACCCACATGTATGTTCAAAAGACAAAAGCAAGAATTGCAAAATAGTATATGTGGTTACCTTATTCATGCCTTCCCAATCTCCAATATGAGCATAGACAACCGGGTTCCTACAAAAAAACAAAAATCCAAACAAATTTCTTAAGAACTTTAATACTAATGTTGGACAGCTGATATTGATTACTGCATTCAGTAAGCATAAATACTGCTAAAGTTGATTTAATTAAAAACGAAGAAGATGAAGAGTGAAGACATACTGCTTCGCTATATTCTGTAAGCTGTTTACTAAAACTCTATCATAGAATATCTGCCAAAGCCCTCTGGCTAAGAATCTGTCACCCATCTGCATAAGAGATTGCAAGTAACAGTCAAAACATGCTGGAATTGTTTAGGTGACCCGCAAACATTTTCTTTTAATAAATATCATTACTAAAGTTATATTATTAAAGCTAGCACTGCACTCACACAATGCCCGACGATGGATAGTTTCTCAAAATATAAAATTTTAAAAATAAAACTCAAAAAATTCGATCCCATAGATTTGATCCGTTTTACCTTTTTGACCTACCTAACCCGTTCGTGATAAAATCCAACTGTAATTGACATATTTTAATGTAAACTGGGTTAAAATTACAGCCTCAACATTTGTGTGATCATTTCTTTCATCAGTAGCATTTCTATAAGAAAGTTCCTTTTTCTGCAGGTAATTTACTGAATGCCAATTAAAGACTAACCAAAAGATCCCAAGGATTACAAATAGATGCAGCTCCAACAAGTGAAACATTAACTCCATCTTCACCGAGATATTTTACCTACAAGATTAGTAATGGTTAAATATACCATAATCATACTGCTCCACAGGTAAAGTATCTATCTCATATTCTCATCTACTGCAAGTTGACAACGTAAGTACAACATGAATTTATTTTTTTAAACTTTTCCTTTAGGAATAACATACTCATTAGTGTTTAATAGAGGGTATAGTTACAGTCCAATGTAGATGAGTACGAGACCCGATTGCATAGATGGGTTAGGTTTCAAGGATTTTTATCTTGGACCAGTGTGATACACAAGACCCTCTGGAGTTTTCATTCTTCTTTATAACTAGAATTAAATTAAGACCATCATACAAATAAAATGACTTTTTCCAAGACATTCAAAATTATAAAGCTTACACATTATTTCATTTGACCAAAACTCCCAGCATGCCCATTCTCGAGAATCAAAATTAGAGGTGGCAATTTCAACTTATTTACTTGCGAATGGGTCGGAGGTCCATATGGAAGCAGTCTCTGTACCTTTGGGTAGAGACAAGACTGTCTACACCTCAGCTCCCCCATACCCCGCGCAGGGATTGGGTACGGTGGTTGTTGTTTCTTGCGAATGGGTCATGTATGTTTTCTTTCTAACATATCAAAAAGTTAGCTAAATGGAAAAGGAGTAAATGTGGTAAAAACTCACTAAAAGCGTATTTTTAGTGCATAAAACGTCGTATCTGCAATAAAATAGAACTCTTGTAATCATATTTGACACCCTCGTTGTTAATAGACAATATAAAATTAAAACTTGGGACAAGAAATGTTTCGGGTCGGCCCAAGATGTACTGAGATTATCCGTTTTTCCGAATGTTTTTACTCGTTACCCAACCTGAC
Organism: Asclepias incarnata; assembly: GCA_025447715.1. Lineage (NCBI taxonomy): Eukaryota > Viridiplantae > Streptophyta > Magnoliopsida > Gentianales > Apocynaceae > Asclepias > Asclepias incarnata. The sequence continues at coordinate 2,156 of JAOEHQ010050931.1, read as the reverse complement.
CATGAGCCACCTCTTAGGTTTACCTCAAGTGATTTTTAACTATTCATATGCATTTCTGGTGCAACTCTCAAGAGGGGAAGTATTGGCACACTGTGATTCTAGTTGTTAACGACAAAAAATATCATAACAAGATGGACGTCAATGAATGATATTGAAGATGCAAAATATACATGAATGCATACTCGTAAAATATTTTACCAAAATATTGGCACCAAGGCTAGTCCCAATTGCAAAAAGTGGAGTTTCAGGTCGTCTATGATGAAGATAATTCACAACTTCACGTAAATCCTCTGTCCATCCAGGAGTATAGATGCAATTAAACTGTGAAATCATACAACAAAGCTCTTAAGAAAAAAGAATATTTGGCATATAAACTACTTTACAAACATGTTCAACTTCATTGAAAAGACTATTTACATCAAAATAAAGGACTTGTGGCAGAGAGGAATAGTAAATACTTACAGTGAGTGGTATGCCTGCAAGCCCCCGATGATTGTATACGACAACATTCCATCCACGTTTTGCCATCGTATATGCAATGTGTTTTACATACTACGATAGATATCACTCGGTTTAGAAAAGAAGTGAAGAAGACATTAACAACAACCATACGACTAACACTTTCTTTTATGTAATTTAATTACCATATTTGTTATGTAGGCAAAGTATATCTAATAAGCATTCAATGTGCCAAAAACTCACTGGAGTATCCGAATCACTTGTTAAGCCAGGTACCACTATCATGAGAGGAATCGCTTTAGCAACCGTATTACTTCCATTGACTTGATATTATCTCTACAGTAAGACCAAACAAAGAGAATCATTTGAGAGAACTACACTTCTTTCTAGTAAAGTGCATTGGTTGGATATGCAAAATCAAACGGCTGCTTCTACAATACTTATCGCATATAAGATATTGATTGCCAAAACTTAGATAACTCAAACAATCATCCCCGCGATGACATCCTAGTAGTGGGGGACATGCAACATAAAAGTGCAGGTCATTGATGATTATTGTATGCCTCTAGTACATCTATAGAAGACCCGTTACTATTGCTCTCTTGTTGGTAGTAGTGGATTTTAAGCAGGTGTTTTACACTCTAAAAGCTTTGTGTTTGTGGCGTGTATGCTTAATTGCTGATTTCGTTACTGTTTTAGGGGTTGATTTTGATTACATTTTCCTCAATAGGTTCATATGGGTTGGGAAAGTGTTGCCAAACAAAGGTTATTTCCTCATTTGTAGTTTACCCTTGTGGTGTATTTCCCATTTGCACATGATTAATCTCAACCGTATTGGCCATTAGACCAGTTGGTGTGGGCGTGCAGATGGTTGGTTGCCCTTTTTTCCCCCAAACAATCAAGACACTAAAAGTTGCATATATTGTGAGTCAATAATAGATAGCAGACTAAGAAGAAGCCTTTACACAACATTCATATTCAAAAAATGAACGTGAAACATACAAAGTGGCCAACAGTGGCGGATCCAGAAGTTTATCAGGTGAGGGGCCTAAAAAAACTAACCATGGAAGCACATGGAAACTCGGGGTCTAATGGACGGGTTAAACAAAAATTGTATATATATATATATATATAAAATTCCACTAATAAAAATAAGTTTTGGGGGGGTGTCCACCTTAATTGCATGGTGGCTCCGCCACTGGTGGCCAACTTACCTTACTAGTTGTCAATACGTATAAGAATGATAACATGACAAATAACATTATTCTCATTTGTTTTTTACATTATATTAAATTAAATATGGTATATATAATGAAATCAACCAACCCAAAACCACTTATTTCTATTAATGGTTATGTGACTATTTTACTAGAAGGCTAACTATAAGGAAAAGAAAGGTTATTACCATCAAGGTTCATCAGCCAGTCCAAAGCTACAGTTCCGCCATCAGAGCAACGAAATGGTTCTCTATCCATACAAATACATAGTAAGTTTAGAGACGAGCTAGCCAGAATTTGATATTTAATTAGGAGACCGGTTGCTTGATTGAGAGGGACCGATTGAAAAAAGTCATGTTGACTTAAACCTTGGAATGAAAACATAAAAAAAGAAAAAAACAGTTGTGCAAGTTGGATGGTGCCGATCACCCTCTCCTAGCTCCGCGCGCCTCATTAGTAATATATATATCAGAATATGAT
>JAOEHQ010050920.1:0-19976 GCA_025447715.1 Asclepias incarnata | reverse complement strand
GTGTTACTTGTTCGGCGGTGAATTCTTCAGGGGCGGCATCAGAGTCGCTATCTTCTCTTCCAGACATCGCCTAGGGTTTATGATTTGCAATTAGGGTAGTTTGCCCCTTTTTTGATGTGTGAAACTGTCACCGTCTTTTAATTTGGCCACACTTTTTATCTTTATAACCAGCACGTTTTATTTTATTTTTTCCGGTCCTTTGTTAGGTTAGAATTGTTTGTTATTTACAGACCACAACGGATGTTAAAAATAAAGATGGATTCTCTCAAGTTAAACTTAGATTAGAAATTGAAAAAAATCTTGACTCTTTTCAAGAGTCAAGATATATTTTAATTTGACCCCTCAAGTTAAAAAAAACTTAGGGATCTCCATCCTAAAAATAAAAGGTGTAGTTACCGATTTGCTAAATTTTAGTTTGACAACCACCGAACACAATTCGACACGTGGCATTGCCAAAATTTATCAAAACTAACCAAATTGTTGGGGGTGGTAGTGTCAAAAGAACCAAAACAAAACAAACCAAACACACCACCGTCCCACTCTTTATATATATACTAGATTATACCCGTCCGTTGGACGGAGACTTATACGATAGCTCTATTACTCATAACTTATTACTTATATCAAGTGGCATGTGTGCATATACAGACCTTATACAATAAATATATAGTTCATGTTCAGAAAAAAAAAATATTAATTAAATCAAGAAGATTAGGGGGAGATACATATAAGGAATCGAGCATTGTACACCAACGATTGGAAGTAAAGGATAGATTGGATATAATAAATCCAGTGAATATTAGGTTAGTCTAGGATAGGGTTAATTAAGGTTATAAAATCAAAGATTTTTAATAAAGAACACACTGTTAATTGGGAAAGCTTTCCCTTCTTACAAATTTGTAAATAAAATCATTAATAAACCCCAAAATCCTTATACAAAATCTGAATCATGGAATATTTTACCAAGAAAATAGCTACCTTGGAAGGACAAAAAGCTGTGGAATCTGTGGCAAATTGCTCAAGCTTAAACCTGATGATCCTAACCTGCAGCATAACATATCATACATTAAACTATATCATTCAAATTGAACTGTAACATACTCCAACAATCTCTAAAAGTAGGCACACCTACTGTCCCACTTTGATCTCCAGATAAGAGAAGGGGTGATTCCAAATCATAGCACAATGCAGTCAAGGGTATACCAGTTCAAGACTGATCATCCTGACTCTGTTTTTTTAAAGGCAAACAATAGAGGATAATAAGATTACTTTAATGTACAACCCAATGATGCGGGGTGGCTATTACCTAAATGAGGGTTCCATTACTATCCATCATGTTCAATGAAAACATCATGTAGATATATGAGGTAAATATATACAAAACATAAATATTAACATTTAGTACAATTACCACTACAGCAAACAAAACAATACACACTTGAAAAAGCAAATAAAATCATACATATATAATTAATAAATATACTAATAATTATGAAATATTGAAAATTGATTAATCAATAATAAATAAATAATAAAACCCAAAACCTACCAATAAATTCTTTTTTTTATTGTTGTTCTTCTTATTCAATCCAAAAATATATAGATAAAAAGTAAAGACATTAAAATCAATTAAAGGTAAAATAGCACTACGATGGATTCCTATAAGACAGGGAATTGAAGTTATCTAAAGTAGGGATTTTAAATTGCAAGTTCTAAATTAAGGATTTGATACATTAAATTAGGGATTTGATATATATTCTAAAAAATTGTAAATGCATTCTAAAATACGGCTGGTACTGGAATTTAAATGCCTACCTGGATGCTTATGTGGAGGCTAAAATAACCTAAGGCTGCCATGTAAGAAAAATCTGAGTTTGCAATCAAACAAAATAGCCACATAAGTCTCAATTTATCCTCTCTTATTTATATATAAAGATATATATATATATATATATATATATATATAGGGGCTGGTTATTATAAAACAATTATTAAAGTAAAATAAATAGGATAAGATCTTGACTATTGGATCATGATAAAACTGATGCACGATGATTCATAGAGCACAAGTATAGACATTGATGCACGGAGATTTTTATGATACACAATGATTTTCAGTTAAGAGAAAATAATTGTTTTATTTGTTTTACTTTAATACTTTTTTTATTTTAACCAGAACATATATATATATATATATATATATATATATATAGGGTAAGTGGTAAACCAAGCATGGTTGGATCAGTTGTAAACACCCTGGCCTCTGGAGACAGAGGTCATGGGTTCGATCCTCATCCCATGCAAAGGTTGGAAAGCCTTTTTTACCATTTCGGTAGAAAAATGGAAGCAGCCTCTCTACTTAGGTAGAGGTAAGGTCTGCCTACATCTTAACCTCCCCCATACACCGCGGCACTGAGCAGTTTCTTTCTTTATATATATATATATATGGTAAGGTTACTGTACGAAAGCTGTTAAAATGCGAAGTGTACGAAGGCTTTTGTTTTTTGTTTTTTGTTTTTTTACAGCAACTCACCACCACCAGCCTTCTTCCCCACCACCCTCATCGCTGGAAACTGTGATACGGTACGGACGTAGCCCTTAATTGAACGGCTACGCCGTTCAGGGGGGCTTCGCCCTTACCAGTCGTAGACCTTAATTAAGGCATTTATAGAGGGGTTGGAACCGGACACATCTGAGAATGGTATGGATTTGATGGGCGACGATCCAAGAGATAGTGTGGTGGTTTGATACGGTACGAGCGCTGCCCTTAGTGCCATGACACTGCCATGGATGATAGAGATGAAGTTAAGATGCATTTTAATGGCAACTAAGATGCAATTAATAGTTACTATTAAAATGCATCTTAGTTAACACTGAAATGCATCTTAGTTACTAAGATGCGCTAAGATGCAATGCATCTTAGTAACTAAGATGCATTTTAATAGTAACTATAAACGCATATTAGTTAACACTAAAATGCAATGTCGATTGGAAAAAAGAGGTATTTTTTCCAACCGACATTACATTTTAGTAATATTTAAGATGTATTTTTGTGCATTTTAACACACTTCGCACACTTCATTGTAGACCCATGTTGAAAAGTTACTTTTTTTTGTATATGCGAAATGACTAATATGTCCATCTTACCTATTTACATTATTTATTCATTAACTCCTAAAATATATATTATACACAACTCCCTTTACATCAATTACCTACACTATTCGACTCCACCATCACCACTAGTCGCCGCCGCCACTAGACCGCTGTCCGCCGCCGCATTGCACGGGTACCGTGCTATGCTGAAACACACACAATGTTTAATTAAGATATGCAAGTGTTAAACCGTACGCATGAAACCGTAATTGTTCTAAGACCTAATTAATTAAGATTCTAAAATTTAACGAAGAGAATAAAGTGACATTAATCATTATGATGATTTAACAATGCATACGAATTCACGTTAACTTGTAGATTGTGCTTAAGTGGATGAAATGCATACTAATTATTGAAGTCACAAAAAATGAAATTTAAACGTACATTAGAAATATATTGTGCTTAAGTGGATGAAATTGAGATAGGATCTGGCGGTGGATATTCAGTACTTGAATCAAAATTTGATAATTAATTCCTAATACTAATAAGTAACTAGATAAAAATAATAAGGGTTCATGGAGGAATATACTTGAATCAAAGCTTGCTATAAAATATAACTTAATTTTTTATCATGCAACCGGGAACACGAAATACACCTTATTCAGGTGGTTTGCTTCATGTGATTTTCAGGTTGTATATATATTGAGTTGATTTATAGTTGATAAAAATCCAAATAATTCCAAATTAAATAGGTGGTGATAAGCGGCAGTCATTTTTGAAAGCGTCTGCGTTCATGGACGGGGGTAAAAAAAAATCCACAAATTTTTTCAAAGGGGAACATGTAGTATGCATTTGACTCAAAGTAAAACAAATGGTAAAAAAAATTGTCACGTCTCAGATACTATTTTTTTCCCAGCGCGTTGTCGCGATTATTCATTTTTCTTTTTAAGAACAATACCACAGTTACACCATCATGTTTATGTTTACCCCAAAAAATCACGAAGAAAAATATCTTTAACAAAGGAACCCAAAAGTCAAAATAAAACAAAAAAATACAACAAAAAGAATTAAAAGGAAACCAGATAAAATATATGTAAAACAAAATTTTACAAAAAAATAACTAAAAAAATATATCAAAGCGTAAGGAAAAAAAGTAAAACGTTATAGAAAAAAAAAAGTTAGAAAACCAAAAAAGTACAAAAAGAATATTAAAGAAAACAAAATGTTACAAAAAACCCAGAAACAAAATCTAAACAAAAACTATAACAAAAAGTTTAAAATAAAGGGTAGGTGGTTCAACCTCGCGTTTTCACGGGTATTCGTTTTCTTTTTTAACGGCAATAGCACAACTGCACCATCATATTTGTTATTACTTCAAAAAATCACGTAAAAAAAATTAATAAAGAAACCCAAAAATCAAAAGAAAGCAAAAAAATGCAACAACAAAGAAACAAAATGTCAGGGGAAAAAAACTTAAAATCAAGCGCAAACAAAAAAAATAAACAAAAAGTGGGAAGAAAAAAAATTCCAAAAAAGAAATATGTAAAACAAAATGTTACAAAAAAAAAAGTTAAAAAAAATAGATCAAAAGTTTTTAAATAAATGACATAAAAAACAAAATGTTAAAAAACAAAAATTATAAAAGGAATATAAAATAAAACAAAATTAAAAAAAAAAACCAAAAAATAAAATCAAAACAAAAAACTACAAAAAAAAGGTTCTAAAATACTTGTTTAAATAAAAACATGTTAATTAAATTAATTATGTATAAAAACAAAGAAAACAAAAAAATGGGCAAAACTATATATATCAATTCAATAAAGTATGAAACATGAGTTATATGTGTAATTTTTGATAGGGGCAAAATGTAAAGCTTAGAATCCAAAAAAAGAAAAAGAAAAAAGAAAAACCAAAAAGAGGGGAGAGATTCAAACCCATGATCTTCGGTTTAATAACAAATGATATCCATTGCTCTTTCCAAATGCTTTTTTGCTTTATCTTTTTGGTATATATGTTAGAAATGCATGTCAAAGCAAAATAAGAACTATTCACATTTATTTCTTGTAATATAGAAGATAATAACTTGAAATCCGTCTGAATAAACACTTCTAATATGTGAGATCAATTTGAGCATTAGAATATATAGTTTTATTAAAACTTTTAATATGATTTAAATCAGTATATCATAATGAAGAAAACAAACTCCATTTTAATGAAATAGAATGTTCAGATTGGTCAATAAAATATTAGGATAATTATTTTTAATTTTTTAGTATAGATTAAGCAAGTGGTTTAGACAACTTATGATTCTAAATTCTAATACTAGGAACTTATGTGACACGTTCCCTCACAGTTTGATCAATGGGACTCGGCTAGTTCCATGTTAGCAGCTAAGGATCCCAGATAGAGCTAATTCTGTATTACCCGGGGATTTTTCTACATCAAAAGAAGGTGGTTTCAAGAATAATGTCAGCTGAGACAGATCTTATTTGAAAGACAAAGAAATAGTGTCAAACTGTTTATACTACAAAAATCTATAGAATATACTCCATGCATATGTAATGGGTTTACTATATGACTAGATATTACAACTTAATTGATCAATACACATATCAGAACACAAGTTTGCTAACTTGGTTAAGATTACAATTAAGATTTATAAGCAAAAACTATAAAACATATATTATTTTTGTAAATTTAATAATAATAATAATAATAAAAAATAATTATAACAATCTCTAATATATAATATAACAGAAACCTAAAATATCTTTTGGTTAAGTTTCTATCACTGAATGAGTTTCACTCTTAAGATCTAACCATTCATTAAGTTTGATGATGTCATCTTTAACCGAATATTTAGTCAAAACATCTTTAATCCTTTTACAATTTTAATTTGTTAATTTTTTTTCAACTCCTCGTTAATATAATACAAAATTGTCATTGTCATAAATATAATCAATCAATACCATTAAATAAATGAATTTTAAATTTAATTACACAAATAAATTATCTACATACTAAAGTGTTTAGTTTTTTTTACTAACTTATAAGTTAGATCAAAGTTAAAAAAAGAACGTACCAGCAAATGATTACTTACGTTTACTAATTATTAATATGTTTATTGTTAACATATGAAGTTTTAAATTTTAGTTTCTTAGACATGTTTGTTGCCAGTAATTTTGATACTAAATTTTAACTTTTAATTAAGTTTATAACAACAACTAAGTTGTGTTAATATATAATTGGTGTATGAAAAGTTTTGTTGATTAAATCTAACTCATTTTTTGGTATGTTAGTATTGTATATTTGTATTTTTTGAAGTTATAACATACTTACATTACATGATACAATGTAACAATGTTAAATAAACAAACCAGTTTTCATAAATATTTTTAAAATAAATAAAAGAACCATATATAATTGTTGAATATATAAACTTCACGAATATGTGAATCGATGTTCAAATAGTTAAGTTGATATAATATGTATAATAATTTAATTCGAATTTGTTTTGATATTAAAAAGATATTTATTTATCAAATTGTGCAAAAATTTGAATTAGAGATGCTCTAACAAGTGTCATATTTTATGTCGAATTAATCTTTTATGTGTTACTAGTAAATATGAATGTATGCTAATATGAAACATTATCATGTAATTAGTTATATCTGTTTTATCGCGTATTACGCGGGTAATAATAATAATAATAACAACAACAACAATGCATCATTATCTACCAATATACCAATATATATAAAAGATGGTCCTAAATTATCTTTTGGGGAAACAAGGACCGTTAGATGAATTTCTTCTTTTATTTATGGCCTTTCGATTAATATGATGACATCATCATTAGACAACTTCATTTATACTCTCACACTTTATATATTTATACAAAACACTTCCCTTTTTAATTTAATTAATAAAAATAAAATTGTTATTGTAAAAATTTTCAAATTAACATTTTATATTTTTTTAAAAATTTTAAATATGCTTTTTATACTTAATAAGTGACTTTATAAGTTAGAATTTTTATTAAGTATGTTTATATTTATTTTTATGTGTATTTACATTATTTATTTAATTCTTAATAACTTAACTTTAATTTACCTTTTTATGTTAAATTTTAATATGTTAATTTTCTATAGTCTATGATTATTTTTATTTATTTATTTTTGTTTATTATTTACTTGATATATATTTACATTATCCCGTTTCATTCTTCATCACTTAACTTGGTTTTCATGTTTAATTTTAGTATGTTAGGTTTCTTAGTTGTTTAATTTCAAATTATGCTTGATTCATATATTGTTTTGTATATGAACTTAGTTTTCAGTATTTTTTTTTTCATTTTTGGAATGCTTTGTTAAAAATTCTCTTTTTGCTTATTATACTTTTTAATGATATATTTTCTATAAATTCATAATATAAAACATTTTACATTTAGTTGCCGATAAAATGCTCATCGGTGTAAACTTTATTAAAAAAAAAAAAAAGAAGTTGCAAATTGAATCTTTTAAAGATGAATAAGTTTTAGATTATGCATTATTACAATGTATTTTCAAGTTATTTAAACTAATTCAATTTATAATATAAAGTTTTAAACTATGTAATATTAAATGTTTTTGTTTTCCATCCAATGTATCATCATCTAGATATTATTTACTTTGTTTGAAATTGATTATAATTTAAATTAAATATACACTTTAAGAATAGTCATCTTTATGATTTTCATAATAAATATTCATGTAATTAATGTTGAAAGCAAAATATTTTTCTTTATATATTGAAAGTGTTGTTATAAAATTTACATTATCAACTTTATCACGTAATACAATGTTTCATTTTTAGTACAGATAAAATATATATAGTTTGATTTTATAGAATTTTTTTACTAGAATTCTACCGTATACTCATGAAGTCTTCGATATTTAACTCACAAACAATCTATAAGAATAATGTCACTGTTTATCAACACGTAGTGTATCAAAACCTCAATGTAAGTTATTACAAAAATTAACATGTAAATAGTAATATAGATTCATCCATATATTACGCGGGACAATAATCTAGTCCTATACTAAAAAATACACGTAAAATAGTAAAACATAGAATAAATATGTATTAAAATGAGGGGAAAAAAAATAAAGTTGTATAACTTTTAAAGTTAAAAAGGCTAAAACCATAAACCCAATAAGTCTTAATTAGTTGAGCCAACCAGCTTACAAAAATGGCCCATTTATATCGTGACAAATAATAGATAATAGATTAAAAATAAGCCCATATAAACCAGCTCAATGCATAAAATTATCTCCCTAATTTCAATACCCTAAAACCCTTCTTTCTGTTCCTGCACATCATTCAATTCAATCTATAAACCCTGCAAATTCTTTCTTGCACAAACAAAAACAGGAAAGCTTCTGCTGCAAAAATGGTGAAAGTGTTAAAAGCTACTGGAAACAATAATGACAAGAAAAAGAAAAACAAGAAAAAGATCAATCCAAACGCCATAGCTATGAAAGTCAAAGCTCCAGTTCCAAAAGTTAACCCTTTTGAAACTATTTGGTCTCGGCGTAAGTTCGATATCCTCGGAAAGAAACGAAAGGGAGAAGAACGCCGAATTGGGCTTTCTCGTTCACTCGCAATCGAAAAGGTAGTGTAAAATGATGGATATAGGTTGTTTGTATGTAATTTGTACATTTGGAAGTCTGGGGTTGTTTAAAGATTGTATTTTGAGATTGCCCATTATTATAGATGATATTATAGTACTATATGTATGTATGTGTGTGTATGTATATGTATATATTGAGTTTTTTGGAATGCGGGTGTTGATTAGTTTTGTGATTTTGTGAAATGTGCAGAGGAAGAAGACATTGTTGAAAGATTATGAGAGAAGTGGGAAATCGTCGGTTTTTGTGGATAAGAGAATTGGAGAGGAAAATGAGGAGCTTGGTGAGTTTGATAAGGCCATTCTCAGATCACAACGAGAAATGCGGGTAATTTTTTTGTTGTATGAAAGTTTGAATTTGTGTTTTTTGTTGTTTTGATATATGATGAAATGCACAACTAAGATGTATTTACTACTTGACTACTTGTAATAGTTGTAATAGGATTATAAGTTATGCAACTTGTTAGCTGTAGGAAATTAGTAGGAAATTAGTAAGCTTTATTTATCTATGGAATAGGTAGCTATGAGTAACTAATATTAGGGAAAAGAAAGGATAAAAACAGTTTTCGATATGTTTTTATTTTTGAATCAATGGGATCGTGTTGCTTGAGGATATAAAGAAAAACAAGTTCATCACCGCTTCTAACTATTTAAGAAATTTTCTTTATGATTCAGGCTCTAAGTTTGTCATATGCTTCTCAAACTCCGAATATAAATTGCATCTTTTTTTAAGTTGGGTGATGATACTTTTGATTTTCTTGTCATGGTTATTGTTAATGTCTTTTATCGTACTTTTAATAGGGGAGAATTGGCAAGAAAAACAAATATAATCTATCCGATGGGGAAGAAGACGAGTATGGGATGCAAGATGGTGGTTTGTATCCTGAAAGGGATGATTTTGATGATGCAGTACCATTTGATGATGAGGAAGATGGTGAAGCAGCAGAGGCTGAAAGTAAGTTCATATTTGTTTACCTAAAGCTTTATCTGTTGCTTTTGATGATAAATGACAACACAATTGCAACAGAAGATATAAATACGCGGACTTTAAGCTACACAATTTTATAGTTTAGGTGGTGACGGTGGGTTTCTTATTTATCAAAGTGTTTTCTGATCCCATATTATTTTTAGTTATCATTGAAGTTCATTGGTTCAATATGCTATACGTTGACTATCTGATAGATTGATGCTGCTGCCTTTTTTTCTATTAGAGTGCAGTTATTTTCGCATAAATGTTGAAAGAGATATTTCATATTTTAGGACACATTATTATACTGAAACCAATTGTTATATTTTTTTGTTTGTTTTAAATAGTTTTCGTTTTTTACAGAGAAATCTTTCATCCTAAAACAGCTTAGTGCCGAGGGCACCCCTGGCTCTCATGCAAGTGGAGGTGGAGAAGAAGAAAATGTGGGAGTAGTTGAATCATATGAATGCTGGTGTGTCCTATCTTCTCATGTCTTTCGTTTAATGTGGCTTTTTCTTGATTTCAGAGGCAGAAGACTAGCAAGGAGGTCTATGGCGAGATAATTTCCAAGAGCAAATTTTTTAAGGTGGGGTTATATAGCTACTATATGTTTTTATTTGGAGCATTCCTTGATGGTATTTACTAACTTTTGCGCATAACATGATTTTATCTTTCCATTGCGGATATGATTCTAGGCAGAGAAAGCAAGAGACAAGGAAGAAAATGACCTGTTGATCAAAAAGTTGGATGAGCAGTTTACATCTTTGCAGTCCTCTTTGGCCCAACCTAATCAAATAAATGTCGTTAAAGATGTTGCAAGCAACAGCACAAAAGAAATTAGTTTTAGTAAATTTGAACCTGATCAGGTATGATTTATGTTTCGAAAGAGATACATGAACTTCTATATCAGTTTGTGGTTTTCATTTACATGTATTTGCAAATCAATCTATGCAGGAGAAAGCTGATACTTATGATAAATTACTGAATGAAATGGTGCTGGATATTCGTGCTCGTCCATCAAATAGGACAAAAACACCTGAAGAACTTGCACAAGAGGAAAAAGAACAGCTAGAAAAATTGGAGGTATGTAATGGACAATATGACGGTCATGGAAGGACTTATGTTACATGTTATTTTAGCGTTCTTTCTTTTCGTACTAAAAAGTTATAACATGTATTTGATTGTTCATGGTTTAGGAAGAGAGGCAAAAACGGATGCATGCTGCTGATGATACAAGCGATGAAGATAATGATGATGATGATGATCAGGGAAAGACAACCTCCAAGAAACTAAAAACATCTATTTCTGGGGATGATCTTGGAGACTCTTTTGCTGATGAGGAACCAAAAACCAAATTGGCCTGGATCCATCAGATGTTGAGAAAAGAAAATGAAGTCGATGTTGATAGCGAGGACGGCGATGATGATGATGATGAGGAGGAGGAGGATGGAGAGGGAGAAGATGATGAAGAAGAGGAAGATGACTTGGCAAGTGAAATGCCACGATCTGTTAAAGACTGGGAACAAAGTGATGATGATGATGACGACGAAGAAGATGATGAAACAGACTTGGAGGAGAAAGCAGGAGAGGATGATGAGGTAAAACCAAAGGACCATAAAAAGGTTGTACGGATTAATAAAGATTCTGAGAAGAAGGATGTGAATGTCAAAGTTCCTGAAACTCTACAAGGGGAGCTTCCATATACAATTGAAGCTCCAAAAACCATGGATGACTTGTCATTGCTGTTGGATAATCGTTCTGATGATGAAATTATTGAAGCAATCAGGAGAATTCGTGCATTCAATGCAATCAAAATTGCTGCAGAAAATCGAAAGAAAATCCAAGTATGTTTAATACTTTAGGTTACATATATTCATCATTTAAAATAATCATTCTAATTTTACTCAAGTTCTGATGTATGGTTGCTAAAAGATCAGTCATAATTTGGTTTATGTAGCTGCATGCTTTATCATGCTTCAAACTACTCTTTATAACTTATAATCAGTTACGATTAGTGAATGTGCTCATTTTACCTTTTTGTTTCAGGTATTCTATGGCCTACTACTGCAGTATTTTTCTGTTTCAGCAAATAAAAAGCCATTGAATTTTAGGTTGTTAAATTTACTAGTCAAGCCACTGATGGAAATGAGTATTGAAATCCCATACTTTGCTGCCATATGTGCTCGTCAACGATTGCTTCGAACTCGGACACTTTTTGCAGAGGATATCAAGATTTCAGGTTTATTTCATTGTCAACTCTTTCCATTTTGGATTTTTACAGTTATATTAAATTAGCCAAGTCTGACTTTTGTTGCAGAGAAAAGCTGTTGGCCTACTATGAAGACATTGTTTCTTTTGAGGCTGTGGTCTATGATATTTCCTTGCTCAGATTTTCGTCATGTTGTTATGACCCCTGCAATATTGTTGATGTGTGAGTATTTGACACGTTGTCCAATTATATCTGGCCGTGATGTGGCGATTGGGTCCTTCTTGTGCTCCATGGTTCTTTCTGTAAGTGCATTTTAATCCACTCTTCCATTCGTTCAAAAGGAAAACTTAGCAATAAGTAAGTAGGATAATTTATAACCTAATTCCCTGTGGTATTGTTGGAACTTCATTTGTGTATCACAAAAATTGCATCAGTACCTTTACGTTGTGGCATTACTTCAAAGAGGTCCCTAATATTCCATGTGATTAGGAAGTTTATCTGAACTTCAGGTGTAGACCACTCATTGGTAAAGGGTCACTTTGGTTTCCATAATAGATTTACATGCCCCTGGCATCTGGTGCGAAATTTAACTCTTATTTATGTAGTTTGTTATATGTGCGTTCAGGAGGTCTCTTACGCTTCATTATATGTTTATCTATATATTTCTTGTTGTGCACCTTAAAGAACTGTTCATCTTTGTTTCTTTTTGGTCATTCCATTGGTTCAGAAAAAGTCTTTAGTTGACTTTTAACTTTTTGATGTGAATCGAGTTGTTAAGCTTTAAAACTTATCTGGCATGTTGTGGATTAGAAATTGATCGTTGCTTGAGTTATCGCAACTTATCCAGAAATATGAAGTATATATATACAAGAGGGTATATATTTTAAGTTTGTCAGTTTTTTATAACATTACATTTTCCTAGAAAATAAACTGCTTTAGAGTCTACATACAAGGTCGTAAAACTCGGCCGACTCGGCTGAGTAATCGGAGTCGACTCATGACTTGGTGGGAAAACGGGTCGAGTCAGGTTGATTCGGACTATAACTCAGTCAACAGGGTCAGACTCGGGTCAATGCAGGTCAAAATCGGCCGACTTGGGTCAAAACTCGGGTCAAAGATGGTCAAGTTTTTTTATACTTTTTTTTATTCTTTGAAGTATTATGTTTATGTTTCTAAACAATTAAGTTTGAACTTTGAAGTATTATGTTAATGTTTCTAAACAATTATGTTTATTTTTGAAGTTTCTAGTCTATTTCTAAATTTCTATTACATATAATTTCAAAAATTATTTTTTTTATATATAAAATCCCAATACGGGTTCCCCCGAGCTGAGTCCGAGTTTACAAAAGCTCTTGACTTCCCCCCTTGCCGAGTCGAATCCGAGTCACGAGTTCCCCAACCTTGTCTACATATATATTGTTTATTTTTACTTCAAGTATACCTTTACAAGTGCACACTGCAAAGCGATTTGTTGTTTATCACATCAAAGAGATCCCCTGTTCATTGTAAATGGCTATGGTCTTACCATGTAGGTCTGCAAGCAGTCAAAAAAGTTCTGCCCGGAGGCAATAGTGTTTTTACGGACCTTGTTAGTGGCAGCTTTGAACAAAAAGCCTGAACCATCTCACGACTCTGAGGTAAGTTTCAACATTCTTAAAAATTCGAAATAAAGATCCCAATATATTGGTAATAGAAGATGCTTGTGTTATTGAATACTTACAAGTGAATCTTGTTGCAGTTGCATCACCTAATGGAGTTAAGATCCCTAAAGCCTCTTCTATGTATACGTGGTACCGTGGATGAGATAAAGCCCCTGGACTTTCTTATGCTAATGGATTCGCCAGATGACTCCTCGTATTTCACCTCTGAAAATTTCAAGTTAGTAGTTGCTTTCACATACCGTATTCATATTATTGAATTCTTCTTCTTATTATTTTTTTAATGACACTGTGGTTTCATACAGGGCGAGCATGCTTGCAGCAGTAGTTGATACTCTACAAGGATATGCTAACGTTTATGAAGAATTTAAGTCATTTCCCGAAATATTCTTGCCAATTTCCAAATTACTAGTGGAACTAGCAGGACAAGATCACATGCATGTTGCTTTACAAGACAAAATGAAAGCTACTGTTCAGCTGATAGAGAAGAAAGCTGATGAGCACCACATGTTGCGTCGACCATTGCAAATGAGGAAGCAAAAACCAGTTCCGATTAAGTTACTTAATCCGAAGTTTGAAGAAAAGTAATTTCCTTCTTCCGAGTTCTGATTACATTCCATAGCAACCACCATACATGTTCTTTAGCCACTTTACTATTTCTCTTTACTACTTTCTGTTTCATTTTTTAGTAGAGGTGGCAAAATGGGTGACTAGGCAAGGTTGGGTAACAGGTCAAATTAGGTTAAGTCAAAATGGGTCTACGTGGCTAAGGCACAGTGATTTTTTATAGTTATAGTATTAATCTCTTGAATAAAATGATTTAGGAGGCTTTATGTTTAGAATACAGTTTGGGCTATCACCAACCCATTTGACCGGGATCTTTTTGTTTAAGCTTTATTGTTAGACCTGGTAGAAAAAACTTAAACTAAAGCAAGCAACTCATTCAAAAACTGGTCGAAAATGGCCACCTCTAAGTTTTAGTTAACCGAAACTACTTTTCGCGCAAGACTCGTTGCTTTCTAAAATGACTGGCTAATTTCTGTTTGTGGATTATATTTGGCAGCTTTGTGAGCAGTAGAGACTATGATCCTGATCGTCAACGGGCTGAGGATAGAAAGTTAATGAAACTTGTAAAGCGTGAAGCTAAAGGAGCAGCTCGTGAGCTGCGAAAGGATAACTATTTCTTGGCTGAAACAAAGGCTAAAGATAAGGCACGTTTAGACGAAGAAAAGGCAGAGGAGTATGGTAGAGTAAGAGCTTTTCTTCAGGAACAAGAGCATGCGTTCAAATCTGGACAACTTGGCAAAGGGGGCAAGAAACGAAGGAAGTAGAAAAAGTGTCCACAATTTGGCTGTATCTTGAGCAATGTATTATGTAAAAGGTTACCTGGGTGAATTTTGGGAACTCTGGTGCTTCTACACGAAGGTAGATGATAATCGGATATGCATCCTGAGTTTTTGACATAGTGGTATATGTAAGGGAGGTGATTCGTATACCACCAAAATGATTATTTTGACTCTTCTGCTCTTTCACAAATTAACCCCTTACATGGTAAACAAAAATTATGGCAGTCAAATGAAAGCTACAGCACTACAAAAGCAAATAAGAAAAAAGCACTAATTGGCTAAATGGCAAACTGACAAAATACAAGATGACAAACTGACCAAACCATCTATGCTCACATAATCATGGTCCTCGATTCCATCAGCATATATGTGTGACAACGGCATCATAAATCTTGTATTCCGGTGACCCGCAGCAACAGCAAAACTTTGAAACCACCACAAGTCTAACATCCAAAATGCAGTAGATAGGCAGCACTGCAGCAGTAACATAACATGCACGAACTTGAAACACATGAATAATATATCTAACTTATGACAGTTTGTAACAAAACTTACTCAATTTTTTTAGCTCTTTTACTTCACGATATCAATACACAACAATAACTTAAACCTCAAAAAGATAATTAAAGACTAAAACCAACCCAATATGCAAAAAGATTCATCTGGAACCAAGAAAACGTGTCACCGGAAAATCTAACTTGAATGGACAAGTCTTGAAGTAGTTTAACTGAAAAACATAGTTTGATTATCATCAACAAACTAGAAAACTCGTACCATCAAACCACATAATCTACTTCGATATTTAGACTATCAAAATTTATTGTCCAGTGTCACTTGAAAAATCATGATATATATTGAAATCATACGAGTTGTTGTCATGATGGCCATAGCTAACCTCGTCGACCATGACATTGCTGGTTTGGAATGAACAAGCAGAACTCGAAGGATGTGTGTTCGTGATGGTTCCACATACAGAACTCTAATGAACAAGAAGTTTTTCCTTTTCTCTTTTTGGACTTGGGTGGTCTTGCTTTTGGTCGTTGAACCATCGGCTCAAACAGTGTCTCAGATTGGTTAATAAGTTTAAATATCATTGACGTAGCAACTTCTTTCTTGTTAAGGGGGCACACTTGGTACTTTGAATCCAACTCATCAAGCAACTTACAAAATGTGTTATAACCGTAATAGACTAAGGCATCTTTTGAATTCAGAGACATGGACGTATCAATCCTCCCCTGTGGATGAACAAATTCCAATGAAAGTGTCTTTTCTTGATAACCTTTGCTCTTGTGAGCACCTGGAAGACCGATAATTGTCATGAAATGACCTGTGCAATGAGTCATTGTACCTGAAAAACATGCAAGTAATAAAGGTTATGTTGATCTAATATAGTGTAACAATCTAAACATAAACTTTTGAAAATATTTCCATTATTTATTTTTTCATGTTTGCTTATATATCTCTTGTAACGCAAAATGGGATACATGGAACAAAAGATCGCTAAAAATCGGCATATCACAATTGTGAGGAATTTGAATTTTCTCACTTGCAACTTTCACTAATTTAATCTCATTAAACTCGTGCTCAACGGCAATACATATTTTATCTTTCACTGCTTTAAAACCACATGTGGAGACTTATAAATACTTTTTGAGTTTGGCATGAACACCTTCATCTCTTGAAGAAGAACAATTACCAAAATGTAAACACTTTTCGGTCCAAGCACTAACAAACTTTTATTTCCAAGGCAACCAATTTGGTCTTTATGTACTTCGATGCATCTCTCTTATCTTTATAAAATAACTCAAACTCAACCCAATTTGTCACAAACATGGCTTCTAATACTGAATATACAACATTATTCCAACTTGACATGAATATATCAAACTCCTCATTATGTTCAAAATGTTTCTTGCATTTCTTTTCAATATGCCAAACACACAAAAGACTTGTCACCGTTGAAAATACATTCTTTATAACATTCATTAGTGCCAATTCTCTATCTGAAATGATCATAGAAGGTTGATTCCCATCTCCAAGCATCTTCTTAAATGCATTAAGTGCCCAAATATAATTTTCTTCATCCTCCCTTTCCAAGAATGCGAACCCTAAATAAGGAGATGTATTGAAGTATGAAATTCCGACAATATCAATAAGAGGGCATGTTAAATTTATTCATTTTATAGGTGCAATCCATCACAAAAGCATTGGAGAAAAATTTAACCAACTTAATTGATAAGGGATGTACAATGAACAAACTCGTTGTATGTTTTCTAAATCATGTAAAACATCATATAGAAAACCACCCCTTTCAAACTCCTCAAATAAGACACCAGTCACTAACAATATTCCGAAATTATCCCTTTTTGTTTTTTCTTTACATTGTATAAGGTTCTAGAGGTTAACTGCGGGAATATTTGGGATTTGTTGATGTAAAGAACAAATGATTTTTATTGCGTATCCGGCCCATACTCGGTCATAATAATAATGTTACTAAACTTATATATGACATAAAAAGCATTAACTCACATGATGTAGGATTGTAATCATACCCGTGTGTCCATAGTTCAAGTTATTGAAGAAAATAGGACATATAATGGAAGTGGGTAAAAATTAGGGATTATTAGGGATTAGGATAGAAGAGGGAATGAGAGAATCTAGTGTACAAATAACAATTTTGGTGGTGCACACTTAAAAAATGATGGTGTACGGATTACCTTCCCCAGATATAATCTATATGCTATTTTTTGAGTAATGCGATTTGGTTATATACTTTTATTATATAGGCGAAAAAAGACGTTTATTGGATATAAATTTGTAGATGGTAGTTAATTGATGTTATTGGTTGAACTTGTTCTGGTGTTCGAAGTTCGAACATTGGTTTACAAGGGACATAATGGTGACAAAAGTGTATTTATGGTGAAAGCACAAATTGGCTTGTGATGTCAATGATAATTGTGTCAAATCTTTGACAATAAAGTTGTAAACCGGACTAAACAGACGAATGAACACGGATTGAATACTTAAGCTACCATATTTTTGTATTATGTTCGTCTGTCTAGGTCATATGCAACAAACGAACGAATACATTTGTTTTCATTTATATTTTGTCCGTTAGTTGTATTAAAATAAAAAGGAAAACCAAATTTTTATTAAGGTTACTTTGAGGAAAAAATAAATCATACGAAGGATTCTGTAAAGAAATTTTTTTTAAAAAAGTTCATAAATAAGGGAAAAAGAAACAAAGCCTAATTTTTTTGACTTATTTTTAAATTTATAAATTTATGATAACATGTAATCGCAAAGTAAGTTAATAAGGTAAAAAAACAAGGGAAATAAAAAAATGTTTTAAATGCAAATAAGCCACTTATATGCTTGGTATAAATGCATGTCGTTATGTTTAATATGTTTTAATATGCTTTTATATTTATATATTTTGTTGTTTTATCTTAATTTTATTCTATTAAAGTAATACTCTACTGATAGGTATGGTCATCCGTTTTGTTTTTTTGTTTTTACTTTTTGGTTGGAATCTCTACATCACACCTCCCATATACCTTGCTAATGCCGGTGATTGACGGTTGTTGTTTTCGCCACTTAAGGACGATGGTAATGGGAGATGGTATGGGCTCGGCATGCTCCATGCCTTGAAATCTTGAATCAACACCGCCGTCATCAAATAATTATCACCGTGACATGCTCAAACCGGAAATAATTGCCGATGTACCATGGAGGAGAGAGTGTGAGACAATGATTGGAACTTGGAAGATGCGGGATTGGAGGAAAATAGGAGAGAGAGAGTATGATTGGAGGGAAATAATAAGGGATGATGAAATATTTTGTCATTGATTATGCATGGTAAGACATAAGAGAGGAGGGAATGGTGCAAGATGGTGAGTGGTACCACGCGGTACCACATAGCACACCGTCCCCTCCCTTGAGAGATGGTGAAAGATGGAAGATGCAAGATGAAAAGTGAGATGGGGATCATGCAAACCATCTTGCACTCTTTCTCTCACATTCTTTATTTTTATTTTTATTTTTTAATTAAAAAAGGGGTGAAAGATAGGAGATGGGGAAAGATATGCATTCCTTGTAATGAGAGATGGGAAAAGATAGATGAAAAAAAGGTGAAAGATGAGAGATGGGAGTGACCCATTCCCTCCACCCTTACTACGTACCAATCTATCATTAGATGGAGTGGTACCGTCAAGACTGCATGTCACAGGTTCAAATATTGCCTTGGCAAGTGGAGAAACTGTATCTTGTGTGAGAATGGTGAGTCACCGGACATGAGTTCTATGCGATGTGCGCTTTGGGTACCAAGACGGTACATGGGATCGGAGGAGTCCTACCCATTTACCCCTTTTTTTAGTCTTACTACGTATTATTTCAACCGTGCAATACCTTTTGTCTGATTGTATAGCCAAAATTTATATTTTTGAAGTGTTTGGTAGGTTTCGTCTCGACTGTGAGGATGATTGTCACTCAAACGATTATGCATTCGTTAGATTTGTATAGCGACGGTTATGCCTATGGACTATTGGATTGTAATAGTTATAATTCCGGATCATTACTGGAATCTAACTATTATAATTTGGGAAAATGTTATATGATGTTAGCAGTAGGGTGCTGCCCTCAAAGGCATTTTCACACATGATAAACATGTCCCCTGAATTTAAGGTTTGTGAGGGGAAACATCATATAACTATAATTTACTATATGATGTTAACATTATATAAGTTATTCCCTTATAATTTATGTATAATTCCTACGAATAAGATGAGTGTCCATTTGGGTAGTTTTATGTACGTTGTTAAGAATGGTTGTCATGGGTAGATATTTGCTGTATGCTTCTAACATAGGTTTTATAGCAGTTTATACACATAAATTACAAAGGCTTACTTGATTATATGCTCGTAGATGCTTATATATGCACTAGAAATAATACTCGCGCAATGCGCGGTGGTTGATGGTTGAAGTTAAAAGGTGATGGTGTCCGGCAATCGGCTTCGCCGACCGCCGGCTC
>JAOEHQ010050909.1:0-19978 GCA_025447715.1 Asclepias incarnata | reverse complement strand
AAGCGGGGATAGCTCAGTTGGGAGAGCGTCAGACTGAAGATCTGAAGGTCACGTGTTCGATCCACGTTCACCGCATAATTATTTTATTTTTCCCCTCTTTTTCCAAGCAGTTTTGTTATATCTATATTCATTTTTTTCCAAGCAATTTTGTTATATCTATATTCATTTATATAAAAGGAACCCTTCCCAAAATTTCTTATAAAAGAGGAACCAAAGAGGACCCTTTCCCAAAATTTCAAAAGATGATTTGATGAGACAAAAATGTCTCTTCTTTTCTATTGTCTTTACTCCTTCAAAATATTAAACTATCTATATCATTTATTAACTAATTTAAATATCTGAACCTTTTATACCTATAATACCCTTAATGAAATTATTTACAATATACATCCCTCAACCCTTAAAATAACTACTAGTATTATTTTCAACATACATCCTTCAACCCTTAAAATAACTACACTACCCTTTTTACATTAATAACCACACCGCTACTGCCACCGCCGCCACCTGTCGCCGCTGTCACCACCGCCGCCCCCACCACTCGTCGTCGCCGCTGTCGCCGCCATTACCATACCGCCACCGCTACCACCACCATTGTTACCATCATCACCGCCGCATCGCACAGGTTTTCTTCTAGTAGGCAATTTATGTTTCTCTTTCTCTTTTTTGAGCATAAACAGAAGTTTTAGGTAGCAAATTAGCAAAACCTAAAAATAATTATCTTCTTCCATTTATATTTTTGTTAATATATTTAAAATAAATCATATGGCTCTCTTGGTTAAAAAAAAATCTCTCTGATACATAAGAAAGGTCACTCAAGTTTAAAAAACATTTTTAGCCACTCATTTATTATAATTTTTTTATAGGTCGTCGAAGTTTCTATTTAGTTTCATTCTTACAATTTCAACAAAAATCGTATCAAAAGCCTGTGAAATTGTAAATTTATTTATTCTTTTAAAAATTGAAAATGTTAAAAGTTACGATTTAAATTTATAATACATATTATGTTTATTTTTAAAGTATTAAAGTGATGAACATCATCTCTTCGTCAAGGGTATAAAAGGTGTTACACATTTCTATAAACCCTTACAAAAATTCCACCCCCTTGTTGAAAAATTACAAAATTTGATATGTGAAATGACCGATATACCCCTATAGCTTAAATCTTACTTTATACTTAGTTTATATATTTAGTCAAACTTTCATTTCTATAATTAACTCATTTAATTTATTTCAACTTATATATTTTAAATTTTAATTATGAAAATCATAAATATGTCTTACAAAAAAAATGAACACGTTATTTTTAACTACCAGTGAGAACCATCATAAAAAATCGTCAGATGTCACCGATAGAAAATATTTACTCTCGCCGCATTGCACAAGCACTCTGCTAATTAATTATAAGTTACATTGTAATAAAGTTGTTAAAAGATGACATATTTGTAATTCAAGTAAAGTTTTACAGGTTCATAGTTGGAATCAGTAGAAATGAAAAAACAAAATACATATTTCAACAACCTATAAATTAACTTGTATATTTGGGTGTCCTAAAATGAAAAAATTTACTATTTAGGTTTCAATCGTAATTTTGATTGTATTGAGTATTGATTTGGTAAATTACTCAGATATTTTGGAATGGTTCCTTTTTCAAAAGATACTATTCTTTCACTATTAACATATTTGGACTTTTTTGAATCTAGTGATCGCAGCTTTTTCCAAAAGATACATACATAAAGTTAAACATGTCTCTTTTAGACTCAACAAATAACAATTTTTGGGCGCTAGGAGTGGTGGCGGGCTGGACTTCGGGCTTTAGCGGGCTAACATGGAACACCGG
Source organism: Asclepias incarnata (assembly GCA_025447715.1). Lineage (NCBI taxonomy): Eukaryota > Viridiplantae > Streptophyta > Magnoliopsida > Gentianales > Apocynaceae > Asclepias > Asclepias incarnata. Next base: position 18,138 of record JAOEHQ010050909.1, on the reverse strand, counting down.
TGCCAACATACCGGGCTCACTGCGGGCTGGAGGAGGGCGGGCTTAAAGCCCGGAAATGAAACCGTGTGTGAGTTGATCCATCATCCCCCAACGGTCTAAAATTCAATTCCAAACGAGCAGTTACATTTAAAATGAAGCCGTGTGTGAGTTGATCTTTCAGGCAATAAGCTGGTTCTTTCTTTGTGTGTGTCACTACCAGTGGTGCCGTGGTGGCTTAATTAGTGGTTAGACGATTTTACGATGTGGTATATAAATCATCTCTAATTAATTAATAGGATGATTTTCAACTTGTAAAGATTATATATATGACAAGGAAAATAGAAAATTGAAGGTCACATGTACATGCCTGCCAAGTTAAATAAGAAATAGAAATCACCGTAGTTTGGAGCAGCAGGAAGCGCATAAGATTCCATTTCAATTCAAAAGTATATATATTATTCTCGTAAACAATGATTAGATTAATACATATAACTTTGTTCGCCGTTCAAAAAACTGTCTATTATATATAAGGTTTTCTTGAACCAAACATAAATTTACTTAATTGTACGTATGCATTTTTCATCAATAAAAGTCGATCCGGCCAGTCAATATATTTATCTATACAGAAATTTCTAATACGTGATATCCAAATGTATAGTATGTCATCTAGCTAATGATCGAAGGACTTAATTTGATAAGAAATACTCGGTGGTACACGAATCATGAACACAATTAATATTAATTCTTGAAGTCTACACTTGACAGTGCATGCTGGAACCCTGCTACATTTGTAATCTCGACAGGGTTTACAAATTTCATGAAGGCTTATAACGGAACAGATCATGGGCAAAATGAGTTGCATTGGTGATTCACGGTTACACACACGTATATAGAGACGGGGATGGATGAGTTTTTACCTCAAGCAGCGCGTGCCTAGCTTGATCGAAGTGATACGTACAATAATCAACCACAATTAACATCAAACTGTAACCCGGCCCAACGACCATGATTGGCTAGAACATTTTTTTCTATTTCGCCTCTCTAACATCTTGATAGAGGTCGAGCTGATCAGTTGCATTATATATATTCTCTTTGGCGTTAAAATTAAGAAAAAATCATCAAATAGTGAAACATCCTATAACAATTAATGATAAAGGTCAGAAATAAAGGTAATGATTGACAAAAGGTTTAAAGATCGAGAAGAAACATTGTATTTCTAAACAAAATAATGTCATTGAAAGACAATCAATCAAGATCCAAAGGACTAGACGAATAATGTATTAATTCCGTCGAGGTTTGAAGCTAATTAGCTTAATCTTGGTGCTCATACGTTAACTCAGGCAGTTTATAAAAGTACAAATTAATTAAGTACTCTTGACTAATTAGCTTGTGTTAGCTCAACAAATTAAAGTACATATTAATTTGAAAAGAATTGAAGTGTGATATTTGAAAACTTTGTCAAGCTAAGCTAGCTAGCTAGCTAGCCAATTCAATGAGAATTCTCTCGAATCAAGCAACTGTAATTAAGTACTTTCAATGGTACATTTCTTGGGTGCCAACCATGACAAGGGCCCCTACTTAAACTTTAATTAATTAGGGACAGATGTTAATTGCCTGCAGGGATAACTTGATGGAGTTAAAAAAAAAAAAATTTGAAAAGTGAATTTCTTTATCAGTGTTTCGTGTCGCAGTTCGACAACAGGAGATCTAGCATACGTTGTCTAAACCGATGGAGTTAATTGATATATGAAGAAAACTCTAAACATGCTTAAATTACCCTAATAACATGCTTTTATGGCACTTTATTATTTTAGTTATGTTGTTCCAAAGAATGCGACATAACGTATTTATTCTTTTTATCTCGAATTTAATAATTAATAATTTAGTCAACACAACATTATTGATGGTATTAGTCTATTGGTTAATTAGAATCATATCTGTTTAATTTTAGCTAGCTACCTAGCTAGGTTACAACCAAAACTCCAAATCAAATGTGTATACATTTATAAACTAACCATGCATCTCCCCCCAAAAAAGTCCAACCAATTGACTTTTTTATGACATTCAGTTTATACTCATGTATGAATTATCTTGATTAAGATTAATTTTCATTTAAAGACTAAATTATTTGCAAACTATATCATTATGCAATACTTAAAATTTATAGGTACGTACAGTAGTAAAGGTTTTTATAAATGACTGTACGTGATTCATTTATAAGTAAGAAAAATATGCATCACCATCATATAAATCATCAAACTGTTTAACATAGGATACCTTCTATTTTTGTTATTAACGATTTGAAAACGAAGACAAATTTCTATCTATAACTGTATACCAATGTCGGTTGAACCTTAGAAGAAGATGCGTTCTAGTGGTAAAATGACTTGAAGGTTTTTAAAAAGACTAGAGGTCAAACCTCCTTGGGTAAACAGCCACAGGATGGCAAAGGAAGAGCCCGAAACAACCATATAAATATTGGTTAATCCGCGTATATCAAAGCCAAATGCTCTACTCTTTCCGGATAGGACGAACATGGACCCCTGTCTATATATTTACATGTTAATTTGTTACGCCAATGTCTATGGTGTTATTAATTGAATTTATAATCATTAGAGTTTGGTGTTCTTTGAGAAGGTTTATTAGAAGGAAATTAACTTGCGTGTACGTTGAGGGGAGGTTCTACTAGTAATTTGATACTACTACACTACTAATTATAATTACTCTAATAAAATACAGTACAATATTGGGGTAGTACATATGTCATATAGAAAAGATATATATACTATTAGGAATATGATTAAATAATATTAATTAATGAAATCATTATTATATAAACCCTAATCTTATTGACTTGTGTTTCCATTATCCGGTAAATTAATTAATATTTCTATACTGACCTCCATCAGAACAAGTCTCTCACTCAACATATAATGCCAACCTGCAAACCCACCAAACAAGGTTGTCCATATAACAGCACACGCACACATATTGAGAAAAAACACACACACACAAAGATTTTCTTGTGGAAAAGGCCAATTTATAAGTGAGATACTATACACATACAACCAAAAATTAAGCACAAAGAAAGAAAGAAAAAAATAAAAAGAGAGAAAGATGGGGAGGGCTCCATGTTGTGACAAAGATAATGTAAAGAGAGGACCATGGTCTCCTGAAGAAGATGCAAAACTCAAGAACTTCATTGAGAAACATGGTACTGGTGGTAACTGGATTGCTTTACCTCACAAAGCTGGTAATCTTTAGCTCTTTCCATTTTCGTTGAAATAATCTAGCTAGTTAAGAGTTTTATGTATATATCTTGACGGAAGTCTTTTTGGAAGCATCTCTACCCTCGGGTAGAGATATGGCTGTCTACATATATCCCACAGTACCCCTGTGACGGGATTGGGTATATCTCGTTTTTAGTTGTTGTTAACTATTAATTGGTTGTGGATTTGATCTTTGTAGGTCTCAAAAGATGTGGGAAGAGCTGCAGATTGAGATGGCTAAACTATTTGAGGCCCAATATTAAACATGGTGAATTCACTGATGATGAAGACAAGATCATCTGCAGTTTGTATGCTAACATTGGTAGCAGGTATAGTAGCACTTACTATATATACATTCATATATAGATATTCAAATCTTGGTTTCTTTTTGTTGCTTTTTCCAATGTTGACTTTTGTATTCATGATTAAACATGCACACAATATGGTCATCATAGGTGTTCAGCTGTTATTTCCTTAATTTTTCCACTTGAAAGCAACCTACTTTGAAAACCTAAAAATGATAAAATGTATGTACAAAGATCATCATCATTTTTATAAAAATATACTCTAGTTTTTTATTTTATTTTATTTTATTATAATTATGGATGCATGCATTGGCATATGCCAGTTCAGTTTGGGTAGATCTGATCTGTCTATATAATTATTTCTTGTTTTCATTTGATTGAAACATATGTTGATCATCTTATATGATTCTAATTATTGTTGAATTATACATGTATATATGTAGATGGTCAATAATAGCAGCTCAGCTACCAGGAAGGACTGATAATGATATCAAGAATTACTGGAACACAAAGCTCAAGAAGAAACTCTTGGCTATGCTTCCTTCCTTTCAAAAAAAGCCTTCCTTTTTTCCATCTATACCATTTCAATCACCGCAACCATACAAACCAAACCACATCTTGAACCATAATTCATCTCCTTTTTATGGTCACATTACTAGCCCTAACTTCATGAACATGAACAACAATATGATCAACTCTCTCCTAAACCCTACCAACCTGTTGCAAGATCATATCAATCTCTCTACACAACTACAAGATTCAAACACTTTAATCAGTTTGTTAACCAACAACAATAATATTGCAAACAATGAGAGTAGTTCTTTCTATTTAGGGTTTCAAGGGGATCAACAACACATGTACAAAAATCCAATGGAGTACCAGTATCCTACTTCAGATGTCAAAGAAGCTATGCTCATGTTTGGATATACTAATACTACTGAAGGAGGCCATGATCAAGTGAGTGCAACTGGCTCTTCATCTGAAGGTGGAAGTTGTATGAGTCAAATTAGCTATGGAAGTTATAACCAAGATCATCATCATCAGAAGCAACTTCAGCATCACATCAAGCAAGAAGATCAGTTTACACTTCAGGGTTTTGGAGATCAAAGCCATAGCTTCATCATGAATCATAGCTACATTGATCAGAAACCAAAAGAGTATAGCTTGAAAAGTACTTATGAAAGCTCATCATTGCATAGTGATCTTGAAGAAGTGAAGCAACTTATTGTCAACACAAACTGTAGCAACAGTTACTTGTTCAATGATAATGATGAGTACAAGACAACACATGTTAATGATGATGATAAGGATATATGCTATCATTACTGATGATGTACGTGTGTATGATACATTTGTAATTAAGGAAGAAGATACATATGAGAGACTTTGAGACAGTTTCTTGGGGTTTGTGCTGATTTTAGTACTGGAAATCAATCTAAAAATTCACTAAACAAAAAATAACAAGTTATTTCTTTTCTTTTTTCATATCTTTCTGTGTGACATGTAGTAGCTAGATGCATGTGTACTAGCTTTTCTTTTTGTGCATTGCTTATCGGGGTTATTATAAAATTGTACTATTGTGTCAGTAGCTAACCCCACTCCAGTTATAATAGATTCACAACTTTAGAGAAAGAAAAACTGGATGTTAATATTGTTCGGAGTTGTAATATCCAGCAGTTGTGTGTCATGATATGTATGGTTTTCTTGTGTCCAACTTTACCTTTTCCATAATTAATCTCACTGAAACAAGTTTCCCATAAACTTTAATGATCACAATCGTAAATCTGTAACCAAACTCCATTTTCTATATATGTACGTTGAAAAATCTATAAACTTCAGCTAATTAAAACCATTGTGAACCATCACTAGAAAATCTTATGGACCAATGTTATCATATCTATCGTTTGTTATTAGTTAATGATGGCGCTTAATTTGATCTAATAGATATTAATTTGTCACTCGTGTTGTTACCGGACTGTTTTATGATCAATATTGTACTTTGTATGGCACTTCGGGTCGTCCTTGAAGAAATTAATTAACTACCATTGAATTCAAATTAAACCGATGAAACGTGCACGACATATATATAGTTCTATGATTGACTTATGATGAAATTAAGTATATATCTGACAAGTAGAACGTACTTAAATGTTTAGTTTTGAATCAAGATCACAAATATATATATATATATATATATATATATATATTAGCTAATCTCAAATTAAGGCATTACTAATCCTATTTGCTAATAAGTCATGAGTATCTAATTAAATTGATCGACAAGTTTAAAATTCAACTTAATTATGTAAAACAAACAGATATCATTTTTTACTCAGAGGTCATGAAGCATATAATATTATTAAACACTAATTTTTTGTCCGTGAAACTTCTATTTTATCATTACTCATTTTACATAATTATGTTTGACATAATATATATATAATATATAATAGATGAGGCTATTTTCCATTGGTTTATGATCTTGATTAATTAAAAATATACTTTTTCTGTTAAAATGTCATCTTCACATTGCATAGGTCAAATGTTTGTGCTATTTTTAAAACTAATTAATGTGCATGTAAAAGCATTTTGTCAAATTGAAACAGTCATGAATGATCAAATATATATATATGTATGTATAGAAGCTATCCCTATTTATATATAAGAAAGATGGTGACATGAAAATAATGAAATGGATGTGGTGGCAAGAAGAGGTTTGAAAACAGCAACAATCAACTGTGGATTTATATTATAATCTCACTGAACTATCATATCATATCATATATTTATATATATAATACGTACTTTTTATTCGCATGCATATTTTATTTATAAATGTTGTATATTTAATACGAAGTCGATGAGAAATTTCTAGAGGTTAACATGATCGACAATACATTAAGAATCTACACTTAGAATATTATCAAGATCGATTCCGGGGGTTACTATACCTCCACGATTACACGTACATTTACATAATAATTGAAGCTAGCTTTAATTAGAACTAACTTTTATTAGTACAGCAATATATAATAATCACCCTAGCAAGTTGTCGATCGTTAGAGTTAAGATTACAAAGTCAGTTACTTGTAGGGATGAACAAAATATCTCAAATCCCAATCGCAGTACCGGAAAGTGGTACCGAATCCCAAGTGAGACCAATACCGGTACATTTAATTTTGATACATTTCGGGATCGGTACCAGTACGGTACCGAGAAAATTCCGCAGACACCGGGAAATACCTTATCGGTCCATATCGATACCGGTTCATATGGAACCGGGATCGGTACCAAATTTTGATGATTTTCGGGACCGGTACCATGGATACCGAAACCGGAATGGTCCCATGCCTATCCATAATTACTTGTACAAGAGAGTGGCATTTTGTACAAGAGAGTGGTATTAATTTGGAGTGCATATCCAATCACCCATTTGAATTTTTATAACTAAGGAATTTATCAAAAAATTTAAATCATAACGACGAGATGATAACGCAACCGAGACAAACAATTTTTGTAGAAAGATTGTTTCTTTAAGGCGCAAGTAATAGTTGTGTTGCCATCGCAGCAAATGCGTCTGCTAGTAATACTTGAATGTGTCTGTAAGCTCCATATCTAGTAATATACCAAGATTGTTAGGTAAACGAGGATTGATTTAGCCCCCACTTCGCGCTGATAAAGGTTGATAAGTTTTATGTCGCTGCGGGTATAAATATAAAATATGAAAGCGTATCATGAACTTTAAGCCGAAAATTCAAAATAATTGGTTTATTTAAAAGAATAATCCAAAAAAGAAAAAAAAAAACAAATAAACAGGCTGGCGCCTGCTTAACCAGCAATGAGCCAGACAACGTAATTGTTACACTATTCACTTAGGCAAAGGCCTTTGTAAATTGATATACCCGAAAATACAAAATGATTGGTTTATTAAAAAAGATAATCCGAGAGTAAAAAAACAGGCAGCTGGCAATAGCTATCTACTTAGTTAACAGCGAGCTAGCCAGCGTGGATGTTACACTATTTAGTTGGGCAAAGCCATTTGTGAATTGATATATAGAGTAATGAGTCTGTTGTTCCTATATGAAAAAATTTAGCGACGAACTTTATTACATCATCGACCTGAATTCTTGAGAGAAATCCTTGAGAAATGACGTTTAATTAATTTCCCATGAATTTATGGTAAAACTAATTTATTTCACAAGCCCATTTAAAATTAAAAAGACACAGAGAGAAAATTAACCACTTTAATATATGGGTTTGTTTCGCGTGTTTGTCTAATTTATTACCACTAGCTGTTAGTGCTGAAATAATCAAAATATGTACCTTTCAAACCAAAGGGATGCGCTATTGTTAAAGCAATAAAAGACAGCATTTAAGCCTTAACCATGCTGAAATGGATTATATTATATTTTAGTATGATAATTTGGTAAATATGACCCAAATTGTTTGGTGTCGAAAGCTATAAATAGTAAACACTTATGAATCATATCATATGATATTTATTTATATATATGCATATGCATATAATAAGCTGAGAACGTCTATCACGCTAAAAGTAAATGGGTTCCACACGTACGTGGCTACATATGATTGTACGTTTTTAATTTGTTAAGCCAGGGGTTGAGTAGTGTTTTCTGCTTGACCCTTGTTTTTTCTTAAATTATTAAACTGATTGAGGGTCCGTGAAACTAAGGTTGACTCTGGTTAAGCATGGGTTTGTCTTGACACTAATTCAATTGATTCCATTTCATAAAATATTGAATATTGAAATAATTTATCCCATAATCAATATAAGTTATTGTAATTTAATCAATAACTAGGATTTTAATAGATGCTAGCTATCATTTAAGGGGTGTGCTATTTCCACCTCTTTATACGCATTAACCGCTTGTACCGTCCAATAAATAATGCATACTGTACAAGTATTTAAAGCTGTCTATTTCCACCTTGGGGGTGGAAATAGCAAGGCAGATCATTTTAAACAAAAGACGACTTTGTGTGCAACTTTGAAAAAGGTTGCTTTTTCTGATTTGATATATATACTCAAGAGCCAATGACCCACACATGAAATGATTGGGCATGCAGGTTTTACTCCTGAGATCGAAGATTTAAATCTCAGTTGGGATCTTATGGAGTTTTTATTAGAATGGTGCTACTAGATCATTGGGTATGGAGCTCCGTTCGGATCGTGGCTATTTGTTGCAGGTCACCCTCAGCAAAGTTCTAGATTTTGTAATCTAAAATTTATTGGTTGTTTAAAAAAAAGATACATACACAAGACATGTCCCACACTCCAGGCAGGATTGGGGACTATTGTTGTTGTCAAGACATGCCCATAATAATCATGCATCACTAAGGCCTCTCTCATCCATAAACTCACATTCTCAAATTCTCACTGCCACATCAGCGTCATATCATCCCTTCCTCTCAGAATTTACCCAGAATTTACTCCCTACCAACCATACCACCAAATTCTCAAATTCTCAACTTCTTATTTCCACATCATCACCAAATATTTTCCATTTTTATTTAAACACATAATAAAATAAAATAAAACCCACAACAAATGCAATGCTTTTGTTTCTTTCACGTCAGTGGCCCCACCCTCTGCAACTTTTCATGCCTCCTTCACGTTCTCAAGAGAATTTGGACACCAGAACGCGGCCCGTGACAACGGCGTTCTGGCCAAAACGCGAGAAAGTGCACCAGAACGTGAGTGGTGACATTGGCGTTCTCAGAAAGCGAGAATGGAGGGGTGAGAACGTGCCGATGGGAGAGGCCAAACATGACTTAGTGATGAGAGTCTTCTTAAATAAACATTTTAGGAATGGCTGGAAAAAAGCTTGAAAATGATCACAAAGAAACTTCAATTAAGCCCCATATATCTAATTCAACTAGTGGTCCTTTTGAAATAACCTAAATGGAAAAAACATTAGCTGTTTACTCCAGATAACTACAACTTAATGAAGTATTTTTTCTGAAATTCAACAGGAAAAGAAGAGTAAAGTTGAAAAACTATTAAAATGTAAATGTGTCAAATATTTGAATGTGGCTTAGTATTCTTATCGTTAAAAATATATTATGGTTTTTGGACCTAAAAGCATGGTTCACACTATTTTGACTTGTATCGTTCAAGTGAAACTATTTTGACTTTTTAGACCACTATTGTATGCATTTTGAAACTATTTTGACGTTCCCCTAATTACATGGACGAAAATTGTAGATAAAGGTTAATATATGTAAAAATTATATAAAATTGGTGAATTCATTAATTAAATCAAAATGACAAAAATGCGAATCCGCTTGGGAAATTGGAAGATGTGGAAATAAATTACAACACCCAAAGTCCAAAGACAAGACAAACCTTCTTTCTCTTTTACTATAAATTAATAAATGTTAGTTGTATGGATGGTAAGTTGGTAACACCCAAAGATGACAATTTTTTATTTTTCTAATTATCATTGGATTGACTTGGTCGTATCACTTCATTTTTACAAGGAAAAAAGCTTGTTTATATATATTAACATAAAACAGATATATAGGTTTTGGTTAAAATAAAACAAATATTAACATAGAACAAATAAAACAATCATATTCTTTTAACTAAAAGTCATTGTGCATCATGAAAATCTTCGTGCATCATTGTATATATCTGTGTTCTATGAATCTTCGTGCATCAGTTTTATCATGATCCAATGGTCAAGATCTTATCTTATTTGTTTTACTTTAATACTTATTTTACAATAACCAACCCCTATATATATATATATATTTCTAGCTTTCTCTTTCTTTCTTTATTTTCCTTTATGGAAATATATGGATGCTTTTCCAAACACATCGTGATGATTGCAGTCATGGCGGTTTGTTCCGATTATTAATAGATCGGAGCCTCCATTATTCTGATATATTGTGGGAAAAAAAGAAATTTGGATTTCTATATGATATATTGTGATAACGTTGGTGTATGTTGAGTAAAAGTGGCTTTGATTTGAGCCTCCATTATTCTAATGATACTTATTTGTTAAAATTTATATATTTTGAAAAGAAAAAAAAAGAAATTTGGATTTTTATATGATATATTATTGTGATAATGGAAAAAGCTTCGCTAAAAGAGAAAATGTCGAAACAAAAGAGTAGGCGTAATAATGATTCAATTTTCCTCTCTTCCTGATTTCAAATTTCTTTACTTCTTCAAGAACTCAAACATCTAATCATATTAGTTTTCTACTTTTTAGTTTATTCCAATCCATGGGTAATAATTTTGCTTATATTATTACTATTTTCATGTTAAAATCTAGCATCTTAATGATGATTTGTAAATTATATGTTTTTGATGATTGATTTGTAATTTGATAATGAAGATTGGATATAAGATGATGGTTGATTTTGTCGAACTTTATTTTTTCCCGTGTTGATGAATAGGACATGATCATATATATGTATATTTATAAGATGTATCATACAATATTTTTTTGTAATTAATTTACCTTAGGGATGTAATGTGAAAAACGTGACAACTTGAAGGACGAAAAAAGTAATTTACTCAATATATTAGGACGTTGCGAAGGTGAAATGACCATCCTACCCTCACACTTCTCTTGTTAACGGCCAAAAACTCACGCCGTGTGAGGCGTGGACCTCGATTGCAAAATTTTGCCAACTTTAGGGGTAAAATTGATAATTTTTTTACTTTGGGTATTGAAAGTACAAAACGTGACAACTTAAAGAACAAAAAATGTAATTTACTCTTAAATAAATGAATACTCTTTTGATAGGCATTTACCACACACGTTCATTTTCACTCTCATTTTATGATTAATCGTCGGAGATCTTTTTAGAATCAGTCTCTCTACCCTTGTAGTATAGGTACTTACCATACACTTCACTTACCAGACATATTTACATGATATTTAAAGTTTTTTATTTAAATATCTGCGAATAATATAATAAATTGAAAAAATTATGTTTTGTTAGCAGTTAGCACAATGATTAACCTTATATGCCACTGCTAAGTTAGGGTGCAAATACATTTTTATTTATTAATGACAACACAAAACAATGGTATAAAAAAAGAATGATGAATTGCTAAACTGCAACTTCAATTTCACAAACACACCAAAGTTACATAAATTCAGACCCCCCATCCAATGGCCAAAAGATTCATACCCATATTCTGAAAACTGGATTTAACCCCAATACTAACATATATATAAAACTTTTGATATTGCATTTAAAATGTTCTTGTTTGATATATGCCCGGAAAGTGTTCTAAGAAATGCCTCAACCAACTTTAACTGCTTCTAATTACATGATAGCTGGGTATACTAGACATGGTGAAGTGGGTCAGTCTTTGAATATGTTTAGGAGGCTTGTTTCGTGTAATGAGAAGCCAGACGAGTATACTTTCTCGATGATTTTGAAGGCTTCTAAGTAACGATTGTATGTTGTCGAGTGGATCAAGGACTGGGTTAAGGATTTGGAAGGAGATTCATGGGAAGATTTATTCTTACGTTGATGTAGATGATGTTCTTTCGACGGATTTGGTGGATTTGTATGTGAAGAGTGGGGGTTGAATATGCAAGACGAGTGTTTGATTTTATGATGGATAAGGACGTGGTGTGTTCGACGTCGATGATTTCTGGGTATATGAGACAAGGTTGTGTGGAAGATGCTGAGGATGTGTTTGAGAAGACGGACGAGAAAGATGTAGTGGTGTTTAATGCGATAGTAAGTCTGTTGAAACTGCTAAGAGGGCTATTGATGTTTATATAAGTATGCAAAGATTGGATTTTAAGCCAAACATGTCTACTTTTGCGAGTATTATTGGAGCTTGTTCTCTATTATCGACATTTGAAGTTGGACAACAAGTGCAAGGGCAACTTATGAAGACCGAGTTTGCAAGTAATATTAAAATGGAAAGTGCTCTTGTTGACACGTACTCGAAATGTGGGAGGATTGAAGATGCTAGAACCGTTTTTGATGGTATGCGTGTATAGAATGTGTTTTCTTGGACTTCCATGATTGATGGGTATGAGAAGAATGGCGATCCGACTGAAGCACTTGAGCTTTTTGATCGAATGCAAAACGCCTATCACGTTAGACCCAATCATGTCACTTTCCTTGGTGCTCTTTCAGCATGTGGACACGCTGGCTTGGTTTACTCTATGAAACCACACATGGAGCACTATGCTTGTATGGTTGATCTACTGGGCCGAGCAGGAAGGCTAAATCTAGCATTGCAGTTTCTAATGTCGATGCCTGAGAAGCCTAATTCTGATGTTTGGGCAGCGCTGCTTAATTCTTGTAGAACACACCAAAGTTACATAAATTCAGACCCCCCATCTGTTCAAATTTCATGGCATGATTTGTTCAATACTAGGAGAAATGGACACTTTCCTATTAATCAGAGACGCAATGAAAGAAAGTCCATATGCAGGGGCGACCACTGTTTTGCGAGTAGTCTGGAGTCGTTGATGGTGAACCTCTATGGCCATAAGGGGTATTATTTTTTTTACTTCTAGGATCCGAAATCTGGACCTCTAGAGACCAAACTTTTACCACTAAGCCACCACCTTTCGGTTAGTCCATATGCATCTTCTTACTCTCAAGTTGAGAAAATAGTACTGGCTCACTGGGAAAATATGACGCCCCTTTCATTTGTTTGGGGTTGATTGTAAGAAATTTGACAAAGGAGCTATGCTTGTCGTAATGATAAGTAAAAATAAAAACAGAAATATTGTGAAAAGATTTTTTTTTTTTTTAAATATATTCTAAGGTTTTGCTAATGACAACGATTTAGCTTTTTTATATGAAAGATTTTAATTAATACACGTTATTTAAAAGAAAAGTTTGACTGTATTGAATATACAAGTCAAATGCATTAATTAAAACCTTTCATATAAAAAGCAACTCTAAGTGTAATTAATGTATATAATTCTTTTTATCGACAATCCTAAAAACTGTTATTAGTAAAACCCTATATTTTAAGCAACTTTTTAAGTTGTACTCTTAATGCACATATTAAGACATCCAGATTTTTTTTCAATAAATAAAAAGATATGAATTTTCTTTTTTTGAAAAGTGAAAAATATATTATCTTTATCTTTACTCCCTTATAAAACAAACTACCCCTCCCCCTTTTTAAACTTTCTACCTTTGAAATACCTAAAATGCCCTTACTAATATAACTAACACTATCCATGATTCTATTGAATACCCAATATACCCTTAATGAAATTAATATACAACATCTACCATTTAATTTCTAAAATAACTACACTAACCCTTTTAAATTAATAACCGCACCACCACCATCGCCACCGCCACCACCGCCTCTACTACACCGCCGCCGCTACCATCATTTCCGCTGCATCGCGCTGGCATGCATCTAGTATACATATATATATATATATATATATATAACATGCTAACATGACCTGGTGTGTACGGTTTACCATATGGATCTCTGTAATTGGCACGAGTTTTTTTTACCTCTTTTATGGTCATCGCAGTTAAGGTCACGAGAAGAATCTAGATTGTAAATTTATATGTTGTATTACTAGATTGTATTTTTTGTACTGTTTAACCATTTAGCGTCTTGCTACTTGGTTGTTATTAATATAATTATTTTTGCCGTTCAAAAAAATAATAAAAAAAATGATGTATCTAACAAATATTATAAAATAAATTAAGTTAAATCGTACATCACACACGAGTAAAAAGATTTTAATAAAATTTTTTTTATATATAACGAATTAAAAAATTGAATTATAAAAAAAACCAAAAAAAATAAATAAAATGTATTCTTGTATTGATTTTGACAAAAGGCGAGAATAGAGTGAGGCACAAGAAAAACATTAAAAATAAAGTTAGGGAAGTGACTTGCAAGTATCAAAGATTCATATTCTTTATTTTGTCTGATTTAAATCCCATTTGGAATTTCATCCAATTAATATTACCATTATATATATTATCACGAGTTAATTTAATATCCATTTTTTCATCTAAAATGGAAATGGATTTTCCCCTTCAATGTCTTGATTGGAAGTGAGACACTCTTTCATTATCAGGTTCTCTCTCACACAAATACTACATTTAATATACGAGTAATTTGCATGCTTTACCCAGTATACTTCAGTAGGCTATAATTAAATTAGAACTTCCTGTTTATTTTTCCGGTTTGGTTTAATAGTCATGCTTTCAAGCATATTTTTCGGGTTTGGTTTAATAGTCATGCGATGCACGGCTCGATAATTTATTAAATGAATACTGTTTATATAATTTATAAGATACAATATTTAATTAGTTAAGTACGAATAAAGATTTAAACTAAAAAAGATCATATACCGAAAAAAGCTAATAATGAAGATGGCTACTTAGAGATGTATAAGGTCCGGGTTGGGCCGAGCTTTATGTCGGGCCTAAAAAGCCCAGATTTTTATTCTTAAACAAAAAGTCTGGGCTTTTATTTTTAAATAAAAAACCCGGGCCGAGCTAAACCTAAGTTTGACCCATGCTTTTTCATTTATTTTTTTTTCCTTTTTACATGATTGCAATAAAAATATATACATTTAATGTAAAATGTTAATTTAATGTTGCATATCTTTTTTATAATAATTTAAAAATTGTAGAGTTACATAATATATATTCTAGAAAAATAAGTTTATATAAAATAATGTACATTAAGAATATTTTAAAAGACCAAATTCTAAAGATTCTAAGGATTGATAATACAGTGATTCCTAAACAATCTTTAAAATTTAAATATAACTAAAATAAACTAGCATTATACCTGACCACACATGGTTAAAACAATGCACTATAAATCTTAAAATACATAAAAATAACGACATGTTAAAAAAAACAAAACACAACGCTGACGTAGACCAATAAAGGAAGGTCACGACAGCTAATACCACTGTTTACCCAAAAAAAAGAAAGGGTAATTTACATTGATGATAATATATTGCTTATACTAAAGCCAATGATAACTCTTAGATAACAATGATATACTTAGTATACTAATAAATGAAACCCATTGCCATTCCTACCTAAGGTGAAGATCTTCAAACCGGCCTTTCACACTACCTTTGGCGCCAGCCCTCCAACTGTTACTCAACGACCCCAGCGCGAAAGCAAGTTTCACGACGCTTATAGTGTCGGGGTTGGAGGCGGTTTAAAAGTAGACTGAGAGATGCATAGTTTTTATTGCAATAAACATTTTGGTATTATATATTGTCTGTAATTAACTTTTATCACTAGTAAACTAGTTTAGTGATTATATATCTTGTTGTTTAAAAAAAAATTCTCAAATTTGAAGTTTTGTTAGGTAAATATTTTGAAACTTTTCGAAAGAAAGGTCTTAGATCATATACATGTGAATAAAACACCTATCTTAAAAAAAACAAAAAAAAAAACAAAACTGTAAACATAAGAAACACATTCCATTTACTTGATTCATTTAAATTTCTTATGCATTAGGTGGTAGGGGTGTTCAATCTTTGGGTCGGAACCGTTGAACCAGAAAATCGTACCGAACCAAATGTGAAAAAATCAAACTGAATTACAAATCGGTGTTTGGTATGGGTTGAACCCGAATTGATTTAATAAATTGATATTCGATTTGGATTTTGGTTTACAAAATACATATTTGGATTAACCTGCAAAACCCGAATTGCATATTTTTATGTAATATTTCTTATAATTTTGATAAGCCCAATAAAAAAACAAGAAGTGTAATAAAGTTATACCCAAATCAATAAACCATGAAATTGTGTATGATATATACTCAAGATAAAATGTTTATTTTGTACCAACTTTTGATTTCATTATTTGTTTGGTTTGGAAATTTACTATCATTTTTGGAACTTGTATATAGTATATGTTCATATCCATCTTGTTTAGGAAACTGATATCAATACTACTTCTTTTGATAGATGTCCCACAACTTTGCATTACTGGCTTTGTACAATCAGCTGTAAAACTTATATGTTGTGGTACATCCATCAAAAATAGTGGTACGAATATCACCTCCTTTTGTTTATGTTGCATGTTGGTCTGTGAATTCATCTCATATTATTTGGGTATTTTGGACTTGGTTTTGTTTGTTTCTTGTTTAATTGTTTTGATTTTCGGTTTGTTAGAAAAAAGTTCTCAACCCGAAAAACTTGAACAAATAACTCGGAGAAACTAAACACGAATAACACCCCTATTAGGTGGTCTTAAATAGATAGAGCTATTAAATATCCAATAATATTATTAAATAGATACATTTTGATGATGTAGAATATATATTATATAAAAATTATATCAAATCGAAAACTAAAACTTTTATCAAGATTAATACTTTCAAAGTCGATCTAAAAAATCTCATCAAAATCGAAATTTAAAACTTTCATCAATATCAAACTCACTTTCAAACAAAAATAAAAGAGAAATGATAAACATATCCTTAAGACTATGTTTAAGATGTTATTCAGTTATTATGTATATAGAAGGTTATACATTCGATCTCAATCTGTAAATATCCATATATAATATCGATATTGATGATGGACTATAGAATAAAATAGAATAGAATAGAATTCAAATAATGATGGAATATAAAATAAAATTCAAATGACTTATTGTATGTATATATGCGAGGTATAAGTTTCAACCTCGCATATATAGAGATTTGATATCGATACGATATTATTGATGTAGATAGGACATAGAGATATAGATATAGATATAGATATAGATATAGATAGATTGAATATGATGTAGATATGATATAGAGATTTAGATATTATAAAAAATCGAGTTATAAAAAAGAAAAACAGAACCATATTTTAACAAATTTTTTAATATATATAACGAATTATAAAATCGTGTTATAAAAAAGAAAAAGAAAAAAGAAAAAAGAAAAAATAAAACCATGTATTCTTGTAGTGTTTTTAACAAAAGGCTAGAATAGAGTAAGGCACTGGAAAAACATCAAACTTAAAGTTAGGGAAGTGACTTGCAAGTATCAAAGATTCATATTCTTTATTTTGTCTTATTTAAATCCCATTTAGAATTTCATCCGATTAATATTACCATTATATATTATCACGAGTTAATTTTTTATCCATTTTTTCATCTAAATGGTAATGAATATTCCCCTTCAATGTCTTGATTGGAAGTGAGACACTTCTTCATTATCAGGTTCTCTCTCACACAAATACTACATTTATATAAAAAAATATTAAATTGTGTGTGCAGCATATAGCATATATAATGTTATGTGTGTGCAGCATATAGCATATATAATGTTAGCAGCATATAACATTTACCCTTGGTTTAATAGTCATGCTTTTAAGCATATTCAATGTAACAATATTTGGTTTAATAGTCATGCTTTTAAGCATATTCAATAGTCATGCTCGATAATTTATTAAATGAATATTGTTTATAAAATATATAAGATACAATATTTAACTAGTCATTCTACCCGCGCATTGCCGCGGAACACGTTTTATACACTACATGTAACACCCCGCCGGTGGCGGAAACGCGAGATGCAACATTAAGAACATTGCAATGGAATTATACAGAGGAACTAT